>QLOS01002393.1:0-10870 GCA_003313725.1 Russula sp. MG48 | reverse complement strand
TATCGTATGAGCGCAGCCTGGTCACAGGCTGCGCTGCCAAGCCGTATCACATCAGTCATCACAGGAGTCATGGTAGGTAAAAATAGATAGTCCGGACCGTAGCAAGCGTACCAGAGATTGTAACAGTACGCCCCCTCCTAAGGGGGAATGGCTGCCACGGCATTCAGGCAGGAGGAGCAGCGTGCGCGCGCCGGAGCGGGACAACCCGACGGGGAGGGGAGACTTGCCCTGGACGAGTGCGAGGAGTGATCCGCACTGGGAGTGCGGCGACGACGTCGGTCTGGTGGGTGGCAGGGCGGCCACGCAGGTAGTAGTCAAGGGGTGGCATGACGGGTCGCGCCAGTATCTGGTCCAGCTTCGGACCGATGCGTGACATGACGGCGGCCTCATAGAGGCGCAGCTCGATGAGTCTCAACTTGTCCCGCAGCTCATGGCTGCGGCGCACAAGGGCGGCGTCCTGCTCCAGCTGAGCAGCGGAGTAGTCACTACGACTCGCCGGCAGGCAGGTGAGGTGGGCGTATTCGACGGCGAGCTGATGGTGGAGGGCATGGATGCCGACGTGGTACCTGTGGACGTCAGCCGTCAACCCCGGGTCCCTGAGATCCTCCACCAGCTTGTCAATGTGGCGGCGGTGAGGATGATTCCCATTCAAGGGCATGAGGTCCCAGTCGTCAATGGCGGGGAGATGCTTGTCGTCGTGGGGCTTAGCATACAGCGGTTCAGCAAAGATGGGGGAATTGGTCGTGAGTCGCCCTAGAATGACGGGCTCGTCGAAGTACGGGAAGTGCGCGTAGTACGTGGCGGGGATGAGGCGGCTGTTGTGGTCGGGGACAAGGATAATGTTCCTGTCACCTGGATTGTCATCAAGTCTATGCCAGCGCAGGAAATAACCATCGTAGCCGATGGTGTGGGTGGGCTGGCCGTAGCCAGGTGCTGGGGTACTGGTACTGACGATGGGAACTCCTCCTCCTTGACTGAGGGCGGCGGCGGCGACGTTTGCGTAGCTGCGCATCGGCGCAGTGGTCGCGTGGGTGGTCTGCTGGCCCATGCTGGCGGCGGTAACGGTGGTATTCCCATGGACTGCGCCCTGCTGCTGTGGTAGTCGCTGAGCAGTTCCGTCAGCTGGCGTTCTCGACGGGCTCCATGTGGCATGCCCGTCACCGATTCGTACGGGAGCGTTGCAAGTGCCGCAGAAGTTGTCTGAGCTAAGGGGGTGGTCTGCGTAGTCTGAGTGGAGGCTAGGGACTGGAGAAGCTCCGCCAGAAGTTGGTCGGCCTGTTGCTCCAGGCTGAGGGCTGGCTGAGGAGTCGCGGAGGGAGCTGGTGTCGCCGTCAGAGCTGCTGCTGGTCTCGTCGCTGTCAACGACGGTGAGTATGCGGGTGGAGAAGGGGACCTGTATGGCGCGGGGGCCGCTGTCATCCTGAGGGCTGGTCGCCGTCGCAGGGGTCGTACTGGTAGGGCTGCTGCTGCCTTTCTCTTGGAGCTGTTGGACTTGTTGTGGGCCATCGGTGGTCATGGAGAGCGTGGAATAGGCTGGTGGTGGAGATGGGGTGCGAAGAGAACGAAGTGGTGATGTTCCTGCTGAGCTGAGGGTGGTCCTTATAAGCATTTTTCGAACTGCGGTGGAGTTTTCTCGGTGATACTTGAGTACTAATTTTAGCGCATGTTTCAGGTTGCTGCGCGGTTCCCATGTGTCTTCTGCTGCGGAGTATCCTTTCCATCTGATGCGGTACTGAGGGGTTTTCACCTTTCCATATAGGCGGTGGTCTAGAATGGTCTCGACTTCGTACTCCGCTTCTCCGTTGATAACATCAGGAGGGGGTTCTTTGAAGTTCTGGCCGTGTTCGGGGGTTTCTACGTATGGGGTTAATAAGCTGGCGTGGAAGACATCATGGACTTTTCGGAGTTTCCATTGTGGGGGTATTGCGATCTGATATACTACTGGGGATATGACGTTGGTGATGGTAAATGGGCCGTATCGTCTAGCTGCGAGCTTGGCGCTTGGCTGCGTGACTTGGATGTTCTTTCCTTCCAACCAGACCTTCTGTCCTTTCGTAAATGGTTTGTACTTGGATCCTTTCCTGTTAGCGACCATGGTCTGGGCGTTCGCGATAGCTGTCTGTGCTGCGGTGCGTGCTTCCTTGATGCGATCAAGGCGCTCATTGATGGACGGGACTTTCTCGGATCTTGGGGGTTGATGAGCGCGCGGGATGTGTCCTAGTAAGAGTTCAAATGGGGCTTTCTTAGTTGTGCTGCTTGGCCATGCGTTGTGAGTGTATTGGGCAATGGGTAGCAAGGAGGCCCAGTCGTTCTGCTGGTGGTTAACGTAGATGCGCAGGTACTGTTCCAGCCACTGGTTAGTCCTTTCCAACTGGCTGTCTGTTTGGGGGTGATAGGCTGTGCTGATATTCTGAGAGATTCCGAGGATCTTGCATAACTCCCTGGGGAAATGCGAAGCAAAGTGTGTTCCGTGGTCGCTGATGATCTTGCGGGGAATGCCGTGGTGTGGAAAGACGTTCGTGGCGTAGAGTGCGGCTATCTCTGGTGCGGTGCTGGCCTCGTGGCAGGGTATAAATATAGCTGCCTTGGAGCAATCGTGGTCTGTGATCGTGAGGATTGAGTCAAAACCTTGCGACTTAGGGAGTTTGACAATGAGGTCTAAGGCCACCGTCTCGAATGGTAGGGCTGAGGCGTTCGTGGTGATGGGTACGATGGGCGGCACTGGCTTGGTTGTGTTGGCTTTCGTGGCTTGGCAGGTGGCGCATCCTTTGACGTAGGCGAGGACCGTTTGTTTCATATTGGGCCACCAGTAGTTTTGCGCGATCATTAGGCATGTTTTGAGGATTCCTGGGTGGCCGGCGGTCTGCGAATCATGATGAAGGGAAATTACTCCCCTCCTAAGGCTGTTGTCTGCCACGACAACTAGGCGGCTGCCGTGCCACCAGGCTCCGCCGGGCTGTCGTTCCAGTGGGTAAGTTTTTGCCCATGTGCTAAGCATGGTCTCGTGGCCTTTCTGGTTGCTGATGACGTCGTCTTCCATATCCACAGCCTCCGCGGCGTTAGTGAAGAGCTGTTCTGGGAGTGCGATGACTTCTTCGTTGTCAGAGCTGGCGTCGTTGAAGTCTGGCCGTCGAGACAGGGCGTCGGCCCTGTTGCTTGCCCCGGGGCGGTGGACTAGGGTGACGTCGTAGTCTCCAAGGGTCAATATGTAGCGCGCTATGCGCCTGTTAATTTTCTGGGGTGAGCGATAATACTGGAGGTTCTTGTGGTCTGTGACGACCACCACCTGGTGTTGTGCGCCCATAAGGAGGTGGCGCCAGTGTTCCAGGCCGCGTACAATGGCGAGGAACTCGCGGTCCCATATGGGATAGTTGCGCTCTGCGGCCGTGAAGGTTTTCAAGTCGTAGCCCACTGGGCGTCGTCTGCCCTGGGCGTCGCATTGGTATAGGATGGCGCCTGTTGCGTTCTGAGACGCGTCCACTTCCAGCTCGTAGGGGCGTGCTGGGCTGGGTTGCCAGAGGACTGGATCACTGGTGACAATATTGATCAATTTGTCCACTGCGTTCGTGCATTCGTTGGTCCAGACGAAAGGCACGCCTTTCTTGAGGAGGTTGGTGAGAGGTCTGGCGATCTCCGCAAATCCTGGGATGAATGGTCGCTGGTAGCCTAGTACCCCTAACGTCGATCGCAGCTCCTTGACGCTTTTGAGGACCCTGGGCCATTCTCTAATTCCTGTGAGCTTGCTGGATTCTATGCGGAGCGATTTGCCGTCAATGATGAGCCCCAAGTATTCGACGCGCCTTTGTTCGAATAGGCACTTCTGTGGCTTAAGGAAGAATGACTCTGCCTTGAAGAGGTCCAGGAGCTCGTGCACGATGCGTCTGTGCAGTTCGAGGTCGAGGGGCGTGGCGATCAGGATATCGTCCATATAGACAAATACCATCCGCGGGTATTTCAGCTTTAGGGGTCGCAGGAGCCAGTCCATGACCCGTTGGAAGGTGCTTGGCGCGTTGCACTGGCCGAACAGCATTACCTTTGGCTCGAAGAGCCCCTGTGGCATTTTGAAGGCTGCTTTCCATTGGTCGCCTTCCTTGATGCGGACGTTGTGGTACCCCCACCGAATATCGAACTTGGTGAATAAGGCACGGCCCTCAAGGTTCCTTGTGAGTACAGAGATGTCCGGGAGCGGGTATACATCGCGGATGGTCCAGCTGTTGAGCATGCGATAGTCCTGTACTGGTCTGAGTGATCCGTCCTTCTTCTTGATGAAGAAGAAGGGTGCCGCGTAGGGTGACTTCGACAGCTGGATGTATCCCTTTTCCAGGTGTTCCTGGATCCACTTATCTGCTGCCAACATTTCTTGGGGGTTGAGCGGGTAGACTTTACAGTCTAGGGTTGTCGGTGCGTCTGGCTTCAGGGTAATGGCATGATCGTCTTCTCGTGTCGGCGGAAATCGCTGTGCTTCTTCTTCAGAGAATACGCGCCAGTGTTGCTGGTACTCTGGGGGCACGTCTTGCGCTGTAGGCACTGTGCGTTGCTGGTGGGCTTTGATAGCCCATTCCTGCGCTATGTTGGTGCGGTCAATCCTGAGGACGAGCGTGTCTCCTTCCTCCCATTGTTGCGTCCTTAGCGTGGCCCCTAGCAGCTGCGCGTATCTCATTAGGTTCTTTGGGGGATCCAGGGCTCTCCTGTTGGTGATTTTAGCGGTAAAGGGGTTGCCACTTATCTGTCCTTTCGACCAGTTAATTTGTGGATTGAAATGCTGTAGCCATGGGAATCCTAGTATGATGCAGTCTCGTCCTAGATTGGCAATGTAGAAGCGCTGTACACTTTCATTCTTGTTTCTTGATATGAGCAGGTTGCAGTAACTCATTACTCGACCGCTGCGATTTTTGGTGCCGTCTACATTGTAGAGCAGTCGTGGTTCTTTTAGTTTGCGAGGAATCAAGTGTAGCCGTTGTGCCGTTTTCTGGTCTATGAAGTTGTCCGTTGCCCCGCTGTCTACGAGGGCTTTTTCCTTGGCCTTCCCATTCGTGCTCGAAAAGAGAATATCAACATTAACGCTATTTCGATGAGACACGTACATGGTACATATGTGCGAAGCTCGGTCCCAGGCCGATAGATCGAGCTTCTTTAAAAATCCAAATCTTCAGTAAGGATGGTGTCATAAATGCCCCTTCGCTCCTCCGTGGTCATGGAGCGTATCTGTGTGACTACATCGCTGGTCGCCGTCTGGGAGCTTGTCTGGCTTGCGCTATCACTTGGCGCGAGCTCTTCCTTTTGTATTTCTGCGACCCGCGATGCACGCGGTGGTCTTGCAGCCTGCTTTTTGCGACACTTGTTCGCCGTGTGCCCTATGGCTTTGCAGTAGAAGCATTTGTTTTCTTTGCGAAGTTGTTGGCGTTCTTCGTCCGTGAGGGGTCCTCCCATGCGAGGCGGCGTGCTTGTCTGTGCCGCATCTACGTCCATGGGCACATAGCCGTCATTCTTTGGCTTCGGGGCTGGTTTGTTTGGCGTTCTGAAGAAGGTGGGACGCGGAATGAAGCGTCCTCGCTGCGGCGCTGGTCCTAGCTCTGCGTCAATCTGTCCTCGCCTGAGTACTTCTTTTTTGGCTGCTTCTTGCCAGTCCTCCATGGTCGTGGGGATGTTTTCGCGGTTCATGACGCTGAGGGCGATTCCTCACCGGAGTCCCCTTTTGAACTTTTCTAGGGTCCCTTGGTCGCCCATTGTCCAGTTCGAGTCACGTACGTAGTGGTTGAACGACGCGATATAGCCGTCGATGTCGTCGCCCTGCATCTGAAGAGCCATGAGTTTGTTGTAGGCTTTCTGGGCTCTGGCCGTGTCCGTGAAGTGACTTTTAAAGTCCGCCTCGAAGCTGTTCCAGAGGGCTTTGTTAGTTTCTGCGATCCTGTTGATCGCGCGGGTGGTTTTTTCTATGAGACTGGCAGATTGCGCATCCCCCCAGTCATCGACGAGGGGCCCTCTGATGAATGATAGGGCGAGTGCTACCCTAGCATATGGGTTGGTTATATTTTCGTCAGCACGGTTCAGGATCCTGTAAAGCCTAAATTCTCTAAGGAAGGCTTCGCTTTTGGCGCGGTCGCCTTCGAAGGTTGTAGGCTCCTTTCCTTTGAGCCGTCCGCTGGTTTGTGCTGCCGCGGCGGCGGGTGCTGGTGCGGCCATTACTGGTGGATTGGGTGGCTGAAGTATCAGTGGTGGGGCTGTTGGCTGTGTTGCCGCGTGCGCGATTTGTAGTAAGTGCGGGGTTGCGCCCGTTTCTTGTTGGAGCGGATTGCTTCCTTGTAGCGTTGCTATGTCCTGGAGTCCTGTACTCAGGAACTCTTCTATTGGTGTGATGACTTGTTGGCTGGGTCCTGGAGTAGGTTCTTCTCCTTCGTCGGCGCTTTGGAAGGCGGATGCGTTAGCACTTGGAGGGTCTACCTCGATTGCTTCCGGTGACTCTGGCCTAAGGGAGCTGTGGCCTAGTCCTGTTTCGTTGGCGTTTTCTCGATCGAGGAGTCCCGCGAGGCTGGTGACGTAGCTCCCTTGATTGTAGTCGAGGATATACCAGTCGTCGTTGATGTACTCGATTGGTCTTTCGACAATTCCTACCGCGGTGTAGAGGCGGATGTGGTAGCACCAATGGGTATCCTGCTGGTTGCGTCGCCAATAGGCTTCACCTTTAACGTAGTCTGGGAGGTCGTCCCAGTTTCTGACAGGGACTCTGGCGAGTGCGTCTGCGCGGATATCAGCCCTGATTATCTCCAGGGTTACTTTTCTTCCTTTTACAAGGGGAAGCCTGCTGCCTCGAAATAGGCGTTAGTGATGTGTTCAAGTTCTAACGCAAATGCGTGGATTTCTAGGAGGATGCGGTCCAGGAGCACGTGGATGTCGCTGTATTCTCCTACACATGTGTACTGGCAGATGCGTGCGTGGGTTTCAATGTCGTTCTGTGCTTGTGCGAGTCGTCTTTCTGTCCAGGCGAGAGCTTCTGCTAGTTGATTAAGGTCAACTTCCGCTGGTGTGCGATACCTATGGGTCCTGCGTTGTCTCTCCAGAGCGTTGGACGAGGAGTAAGAGGGCGAGTGCTGCTTCAAGGGCTACAAACTCGTCTTGCCACTCTTTGTAAACTTGGTCGAAGACTATTACCTCGATCTGGAGTGTTACGATCTCTGGTACGCTTGCTACGGCCCGGACTATCTATTTTTACCTACCATGACTCCTGCGATGACTGATGTGATCCGGCTTGGCAGCGCAGCCTGTGACCAGGCTGCGCTCGTACGATACTGCCTCGCGTTATTCGTGACTGATACTGATACGGCACAGCCCTCTGCTGTGCGCTCTACTTACGCTATTGGCTGACCCCTATGATGACTCACAGATGTGACCCTATGTCACATCTAAGCTGTACTGCATCGCCGTTGTGACTCAGATGGCAGTAGCACGTGACCTCTCCTGTAAAGCCTATATAAGGGCTCTAGTTTACGCCAGTCAAGTCCTAAGCTTGACTTAGTTTCGCAATCGATTCTAGTCTCGAACCTCTCATCCCTGCTTCCTCTCTCAGACGTGGTCTAGCCCTCTGAGAGCAGTAAGAACTCGCTTCGTCTCACACGCCTCTCCGAGTCGCTGCAAGACTCAGCTCTGGAACGCGTCCCTAGATATCACCCTTATCTAGATGCTTACCTGCTTCGCATCTACTCCAAGTCACTCGCCATCCCTGCGGTCACGTGGGAAGGATCACGTTACCTTCGTGCTCAAGCAACTCGCACTCAGTCACTCACGCATAGGCACGTGCTCCCGCATCATACTCACGTGACGCGTCTCGCACATAGTCTCACAACGCACAAGTCGTGCTACCGGCCCGTCGAGCCGTAACATGGAGGGATCTGTGGAGTTCCGTGGGTCTTGTTATGCACGTAACAGGGCAAATGAGTTCGTGTTGGTCTGCTGCTTGGTCGATCTGTTGACCCCAGCTGTCGAGGACGAATTTTTGTTCGTAGAGGTGTCCTAGGCGACAGAGGTATTCGTCGTATGTGTTGACTTCCAGTGTTGCTGCGGAGTGTGCAGGCTTCCTTGCTATACCAGGTATAGTCTTTTACTGTGTGTCGTGATATGGGCAGTACTGGCTTCTGCAGAAGTATGCGTGTAAGCCCACGTGTCTTTCTTGACGAGTTTCGTGTTTCGCTGCTCCTGGGACGAATTCTACAGCGTCGGCAGAGGCTAGTATCCGGAATGTGCGGATCGTGGGTGGTCTAGGATAATCTTCTTTCAAGTGAGTTCTGATGTGGTGGCGCACCATCCACAACGGTGAAGGAAGCTTGACTTATGTTACGGCTCGACGGGCCGGTAGCACGACTTGTGCGATGCGAGACTGTGTGTGAGATGCGTCACGTGAGTATGATGCGGGAGCACGTGCCTATGCGCGAGTGACTGAGTACGAGTTGCTTGAGCACGAAGGTAACGTGATCCTTCCCACATGACCGCGGGGATGACGAGTGACTTAGAGTAAACATGAAGTAGGTAGGCGTCTAGATAAGGGTGATATCTAGGGACACGTTCCAGAGCTGAGTCTTGCAGCGACTCAGAGAGGCGTGTGAGACGAAGCGAGTTCTTACTGCTCTCAGAGGGCTAGACCACGTCTGAGAGAGGAAGCAGGGATGAGGGTTCGAGACTTTAGTTGATTGCGAAACTAAGTCAAGCTTAGGGCTTAACTGGCGTAAACTAGAGCCCTTATATAGGCCCTACAGGAGAGGTCACGTGCTACTGTCATCTGAGTCACAAACAGCGATGCAGTACAGCCTAGATGTGACGTAGGGTCACATCTGTGAGTCATCGTAAGGGTCAGCGAATGGCATAAGTAGAGCACACAGCAAAAGGCTGTGTCGTATCATCATCAGTCACAAGTAACGCGGGGCAGTATCGTATGAGCGCAGCCTGGTCACAGGCTGCGCTGCCAAGCCGTATCACATCAGTCATCACAGGAGTCATGGTAGGTAAAAATAGATAGTCCGGACCGTAGCAAGCGTACCAGAGATCGTAACAACTGGAGACACATACTCCAAGGAGCGGAGAAGGTCACGACGGTCTACACCGATCACAAAAACCTCCAATACTACAGGCAACCTCACAAAATCAACCGGCGAGTGGCGAGATACATCCCTCGATTGGCGGAGTACCATTTCCGGCTATTGCACAAGCCGGGAGCAACCAACCGAGCGGACCATCTCTCACGATGGCCCGGATTGGATGAGGGGGAGAGCAACAACGACCATGTGGTGGTACTACCCGACAAGCTGTTCTGTCGCGCCCTGGGACTGGAGGACCTTGAAATGGAGGTATATGCAGCACAAAAAGACCATGAAGACATCAAGGAATGGAAGGAGAAATACGCCCTGGTAGAAGACGGCAAGGGATGGACCCTGTCGGGCAGACCCGCGGTGATTGGAAACACGGAACTTAGAAGGAAAATTACGGCTGCCCATCACGATCACGCCACGGCAGGACACCCTGGAATAGCACGCACCCTCAAGGCGGTAGCCCCAAATTACTGGTGGCCACGCATGCAGGACTTCATGACCGCATACATGAAAGGGTGCGGAACCTGCCAAGCCACGAAAGCAGGAACTACGAAAGGGAAGGTGCCCCTGTTTCCGATCACACCCAAGGAGGGGGCAGTCCCATTTGGAACAATCGCACTAGACCTTATCGTAGAGCTACCCAAGTCCCGAGGGTATGACTCCATCCTCATGATCACCGATCACGACGTGACCAAAGCTGCACTCTTCTTCCCCTGCAATACAATGATCGACGGCCCGGGGATCGCGGCACTTTACGCCCAACATGTCTTCCCACACTACGGCGTGCCACAGAAGGTCATCTCCGATAGGGACCCCTGTTTCACCTCCCAGTTCACCAAGGAATTGTGCCGCCTCCTGAACGTTTCACAAAACATCAGCACTGCTGTTACGCTCAGCCTTGGGCGTTCTAAGCGACTTGCTTATCGGTGACTTGGTTCAGCCCAAGTCCTGCTTCGTGGTAGTGCGGCGTGCACTGTGGACATTTGGATAAGGTTCTTCTCTTGTTTGCAATGGCACAAGACGTAGGCCAACAGAGGTGCACTAATGCACAAGTGGCACAAGCACAAATGAGTGCACAAGCGCAAAGGGGTTCAAGACCAAAGGTTCCCTGAATACAAGGGAGGAGAAGGAGGGATAGAGCAAAGAGCGGAGTGTACTGGTGGTCCTTCTAGGTCTGTTCTGGTTCGTTCTAACCTTGGGGTGCTTCCCACTGCAGGGATTCCAAGGGTCAAGTAGGCTGTATATCCAAGAGGTCGAGTCTGTCTGCTACATGACAGAAATGCGTACTACTTATAGTAAACCAGTCAGGCCCCTATCAAGAGGGACGCGTAAGTGTCAGGGCATAGGGCCCATATCGTCATAAGAGTCCAGAGCACACGCCATAAGGGCGCGGCAGCGTTCTAGTTCAATCTGATGGATGCGCGTACAGTATGATGTCAAGGGTCAGTCCAGGTGTCCAATCAGCTAAGAAACCGTCATCGTAAGGACGCGCGGCCTGCATCCACGCCGGAACACGTCTGCACTACACCCTAGGACCTAGGGAATACGCCTTCAGCGTGCTGTGATGTGCCGAGGTGATCGCCTTCAGCGTGCTGTGATGTGCCGAGGTGATGTGCTGCACGCCTGCACCTGCAGGTGCCATGTGGGTACCACAACCATGCGCTCATAGCATGAGGCTAGGAGCTCCTTCCTAATCAGTCCAAGTCAATGTCCATACCAATGTCTGTAGTGTAGCCAGTCTGCATTCAGTGTAGGGCCTCCCAGGGAGGTCCTGATTCCATCCTTGTCTTGTC
>QLOS01002391.1:0-10365 GCA_003313725.1 Russula sp. MG48 | reverse complement strand
CGGCTGCGCTCGCATTACCAAAATACCTCTCAGCCGCAGGAACGACCTGCACCTCGACCCGGGCATCCCGTCCGAGCCGCGTCGCCTCCCACACTTCGCTCCACCGCACACGGCCAGCATACACCGCTGCGGTTATGATGTCCGAGTCATCTGTTTACGGCCCACTGCCCCAAACGTGTGGGTGGGCGGGCCGCACACGAGGCAACGCAAGAGCAGGGATGTACAGATTGACGCGGGCCACGATGCGGTTACGCGGGAGGGGCAGGGGGCCAGACGGATGTATAAATGCGCCAAGATATACCGGTGGCCTTACTTGGCGTGGGCGCGAGGAAGGTATTGGCAGCACGTGCGGGTGAAGGGCACTCGTAGTTGGGAAGTGCGACTACACGTGCAGCAGCGAGGATTATCGTTTACCCCAGACGGACGGGATCGGCGCGTTCCATGCACTGAAGCACTGTGCACATCTTCCCATGCCGTGATTTGATC
The DNA here is from genome assembly GCA_003313725.1 of Russula sp. MG48. Taxonomy (NCBI): domain Eukaryota; kingdom Fungi; phylum Basidiomycota; class Agaricomycetes; order Russulales; family Russulaceae; genus Russula; species Russula sp. MG48. The sequence continues at coordinate 9,879 of QLOS01002391.1, read as the reverse complement.
AAATAGTATTGATGGCAATAGGCAAGTGATAGGAAGGTGATCTCCCCTGATGAGAGCCACCGGATTTGGACAAGAACATGATAACCTATCGAAGTGACGTTATGAAGTCTTCAGGTGATTCGACTTGTTTGTAGATGTAGACGTAGAAGTAGTGTAGACAAAGAATCAAGCTGTAAAAGATAAAATATGAAATATCCAATGACGAACTTAGATTTTTCAGCTAGAACGCATGGTGGATGGCTTATAATGTGTTCTTGACGTGATGCGGGGTGTTTGGAACTGGTGTGGAAGGTGAGACGAGTAGAGCGATAGTTACGGTGCAAGGCAAGCTTTCACGCGAGTCATGCTGATACATTCGCGCAATACAGTTGACATACAGACAGGCTATAACCAACACGTAGAGTATGGACTCTGTGCTCAGTGACTACAGAACGTGTAATACCGGTAACATAGAGAGCGGCCATAACCAAGGAGGAATATATCGAAGCAAAGTAGAGTGGACAGAAGAAGCACACATGTAGTGCTAGATAATCAGCGCAAACCGAGCAGCAAGAACCCAATAGCAGAAAACTTCATTAGCTTGTGGGTGTCCACAATGTCCGATGACTATTTCGACATCAGTCATACAGACTCGAAATCACTGGATTGAGTGACTTACCATACCCTACCCAACATTCCTGTCCTTTCATCAAGCTCCATAGTGGACGAAGTTCACCCACCGTTCGAGCGAAACACCCTTCTCCGTCCTCAGTTTCTGAGTCGCGTGTCGGAGTGCCCTTGCTGACTGCTCATAGCTGGCACTTTGCACGCCCCCAGCAAACATCTTGCGATAGAAGTGCTCTGAAAGGTCCCTCCCATCTTCATCAGCCATCGCCCACATAGTCCCAATCACGCTCCTAAACCCACTAAACTGCATCGCAGCAGTCAGATGGAGAACCTCGTCCGGCGTACCATCCTCTGCCAATTCCGCAGTATGGCAGGCCGCTAGGAATGCAAGTTCTGCAGTGGGAAGGTGAGACTTGGCAATCCGAAGGAGTGTGAGGTGGGTATTGTGCTGGAGAAGAAACGATGAATCGAAAGGCCGACCATGTTGCAGCATGCCGTGGCACGCAAAATGTATCCAAGGGTGCATCGGAAGACGAGCGATCACGTTTTCAGGTGTCACTGCTTCGCCTGCGATCCTTGTCACAGAACCGCTGCCAGCTAAAGATTCGATACTGCGTATTTCTGAGTCCACTCCGGGAAGTGTTTCGTCTGGCTCTTCGACGATGAGTAACGATGACTGCCCACTGGCAGATCTCGATAAGTTGCCGGACCTCGACGCTATCAGCGCTGAGAGACTCGGTGTGTATGAACACACATAAATGTCACAAAGGTATCGTTTCACATTGATGTGAGAAGATATTGGTCCTGCAGCGTGAATCGGAAGGGAGGCCAACACAGAAGTTGGACACAACCATATTCGAGAATGTTCTGGAATTCCAAGTTCCATTAACCTGTTGACAACAGGCTGACCCACCAACTCGGACAGTTCCTTCAGGGTCTGTCGCAATACACGATCATATCTTTTTGACTCCAAGCGGTAACTCTTCCGCGTTTCCGACAGCTGATGGGCGAGGTTTGTGACCCTATCAAAGAAGTTCGTCCGAGTAGGGATATGAACAACTGGGTGGTTGGAGCGGACGATGAGGATGTCGGAACGGTATTTGGATAGATTAATGATGACCACTGGACCGCCCATAGCTGTGGTTTGGAGGTGACGAAAAGGGATGGGTCTCCAGAAGTTCTCGAATCCTGGTAATTCTTGGATACGCAAGACAACCTTTTCCAGCTCGTCTGAGAGCCTGCGCTTCTCCGCCAAGTCACGAGCGAACGTGTCATTTCTCACAATTGCGGCACCATCGTCATCTGTTCCAGCTGGAGTCTGCACGAAATCATGACCGTGGGTTGTAGTGATTATTGCCTCTAATGCTTGACTGATTGCTGTGAATTCATCTGCTAGAGATCTGTCGACTTCGTGGAGATGATCGAGTGGGGTGCGAAGACTGCGCATTCCGGACCACAGGAGCGCTCTCCCTTGTTCGAGTATCTCAATGGCCTCCTCATAGACACGGGACTCGATAGCGTATGACGCGGCGTCCATTGGAAGACTCCGAATGTGCTCAACGTTTCGGCCACTGATATATTCGTGGCGACTTTGTACTGTGGGACCTAAGTCTATCGCATGCTGCAGTAAGGAGAGGGCCTTGCGGTATGCAGTCAGGGCTGAGGGGTGTCGTGTGAAGCGCGCGGTGACTGCCCAACCTTGAGCTGCTCTCAGTCTATGACGCGCACTAGAGAATGGGTATTCGACGGCAGATCGAAACAAAGCAATGGACTCCTCGAGGTGTTCTGCATCGCCGGTCCGGGAAAAAATCAAGCCCAAGCCACCGGCAAAGTTAGAAAGCATGAAGGAGACTTGTGGATGACCTTCTGGCATTAAGGAAATGGAAGTTCGGTAGTGTTTGATTGCGTCTGCGATATCTTCATCTGCGCCACGGTGCATAAAGCGGTAAACCAGGTTCATCACAAGAAGGTGAAGAATGTGTGGTGAATCGGGATGTCCAGATTTGACTAATTTCGAAGCCTCATAAAGATATTCAATTGCCTCTTCGATGTAACCCATGTCATCGGTCCAAGCATATTGTATTCGAAGACTGGTTGAGAGGTTATATAGCATGTCCGGACGCATTGGGTGCCCTGGAGGTGTGAGAGCTAAACCTTCACGTTCTAGGTTAATCGTTTCCTCCAAATCTTCAATGCTATGTGTCCGAACGCAGCGCAAAGACAAGGCGTGGGCGAGTCCACGCAAAGATTCTCGTCGACGTGGGTGACCCCGGGGACAGATGCGAAGAGCGGCACGATAGAGTGAAATTGCCTCCTCTATACAGTCCATGCGACTAAAGTTTCCGAAGCGATCGATGAGCGGAAACCCAAGGTTCTTCAGGAGCTCGTCCTTTCTCTCGTCGTCCGGGGGACACAAAAGGAGGACCTCACGATACTGACTGATTGCTTTCTCAAGATCTTCCGAGTCACCCGTTTGCCTGAAGCGGATATGATAGACGCTAGCAAGGTTCATGAGAACCCACATTCGCTCGGGGTCTTCCTTATCCAGGAGGTCAAGTAATTCTTGATATAGCGTAGCGGCGTCCTCAACATCGTTCAGGTCACCGCTCCATTGAGAACGTATTGCCAACACATCCGCAAGGACTCTGAGGCGTAACGAACGCGAGGGATGGCCCAGTGGACAGGATGTGAGCACCGCACGATAGTGGTTGATAGCCTTGGTGAGATCTTCCGACTCGTTAGTTTGTTCATATTTTCTTTCCCAAGCATTTCCTAGCTTGCTTGCGATGAGGCGATAATCATCTGTGCCTGGAGGGGCCATGGTGATGACATGTCGAAGCAATGATATCAAGTTCTCAATGTCCTCCAGTCGTCCTCCAACTTCGAATCTACTGTGGAGGGCATCTGCAAGGTTATTGACGACATCGAGGCGCTTGATGCCGGTGACCTTTAGCGGGAGGTTGGAGAGGTGGCGAAAGTATGAGATACTGTAGTCCAGGTCTTCCCTCGCTCCGAAGTCATCGAAACGGGTGAGTAATGCGCGCGTCAGGTGGTCGAAAGTCGAAATGCTCATGGGAGGATGATTCATTCCACGCAAAAGCGCCTCGGCATATCCCACGATAGCTTGGTCGAGGTCTCCCTTCTGTCGAGTCGCGTTGTAGCGGGACATGAGGTTAGTCGCAATATTGTGGGCAATCGCAGCGCGATCCGGGTGTCGGAAGGGGAGTTTAGATGCTTGCGCCTGCCATCGATTAACTCGTGAGTTGACATCGTCCAATGAATCAATCAGTGGGGTCGAAAATTGGGATTTTGAGGATCCCTGCGCCCCATGATTGACGTTGAGGGCCATTGTGGACTCGGAGCAGTCTCGTGTCGCCCGTGACTTTGTTATCCAAGTCAGGAGTTCGCGATCATGCAGACTCGGACACGACCACGACGCACTGCCCGACTGTACCGGGGGTGGTGTTGGAAGAAACGGCGGTAAGTTTGTTGCTGAGAGCAGAATGTAAACGCTTTGGGAAATGCTGTTGTGAGCTGGTCAGGCCAAGCTGTGCTCCACTTGAGCGATCGCCATAGGACAAGTTCAGGAGAATTCACGAGACAACAACTCACGTTCAGCACACCATTCGTGACGCCTTCGAACACTGCAAAAGTGGAAGGATTGACGACACCAAAAATGATACCGCGGTTCTGACCTCGGTGTGCTATATGAATCGAGAAGCCCAGCCAGCAGCTGCCAGTGCAGCCGGGTCGGGATTGTCACGTGCGAGGCCCACACGCACAAGCGAGCCAAGTTCCTCGCGGCGGCCCGTCCCCAAACTTCATTGACACAACTTCCATTGACGCCGTCCGCGCGACGTCACTGCGGCAAGCAGCCATCTCAGGTTTGTAGGAGAGTAACGACGGCTAGATTGATGGTTAATACAATGTAAATGTGAATGTAAAGAATGTTTACTGACCTCAGTCTTTCGGGATAAAGACTGAGGTGGTACAGCTACGCAGTATCGTACTATGTGTCCATAACTAGGGTAAGAACAATTTTCTAGTCTACTGAGTGAAGTAAAGCGATCAGGGTATACTGTACTATAGTAGTCCGGTGCCGCCGGGCCAGGGTCCCCCCCGTGCCTCACAGCGCTGCCAGAGTTGGCGTGCCGTTGCGGCTGCACCTCCAACAAGCTTGGGCCAAGAACTGGCATGCCTCTGAGTGCACCTCCCACGCATCCACCGAGGTCCTCAGAGGACCCCCCGACGGCAGACTAAGCCAAGGCCTCAGAGCGATCGCCAAGGCCAAGCCGAACAAAAAACCGACAAGGGAAGTCGAGTCAACTCTCTTCCGATTCCTTACGGGACACGCCTTCACCGGTAAATATGCTCAACGCTTCCACGCAGAGCATACCATTTCCTCTGCATGCGAGTGCGGTCACAACCCACAGACAGTCAACCACGTAGTGTTTGACTGTCCTCACTACAACACAGCGCAGTCGGCCACCCCGCGCTTTGACTTCGACGACCGAACCGGTCGCCCGATCAAGCGTTTGTGTGGAGTGCTTCAGAACGCTGACCGCACCGGCGCGCTGCTCCGCCCCTGGACTCCTGGAGGGATCCAGGATGATATTGGCCCCCCTCACCTTTCTGAGCGCGAGTCGTTGCGAGGGCTTGGTTTAAATCAGCCCGGTTTCTCGTTGTTTACAACCCCCTCCTCACCCGGGCCGTCACTTCTCTCCGTACCAAGCGCTAGACATCACTAGGGCCCAGTAATAGCTCACTTTGTCTTTAGTCTAAAACCGGCCCGACCCGGGACCGCGTCTTTACCGGAATCGGAACACAAATGCTGACAAAGAAGAAGAAGAAATCATCCTCATCCTCGGGCTGAAGTAACTGGTGCAACTGGTTAAGGTCTCGATGTAGTCTCCAAAAACTTCGCACCTTGCGGAAAAGCGATGTCCTGGCTCCCTCTTTTTAACACACCCCGCATCTTCTCCAGGACTATGCCACACCGCTCAACCCTCAGTCTACCCACCCGAATATCCCTCCCCGTCTAAGCGTCCACGTCATGCCAGCACACCCTCATCAAGTTCTTCTCTCACCTCGACGCCCTCGCGGGATCGTCGCGGAATGGACTTTTGCCAGGCCCGCTTCGAAGGCCCGATGCGTCTAAAGGACGCATGGGCCCGGCTCGCGCGTCCCATGACATCATCGACCTCCACTCTGAGAAGATCCTGAAAAATCGCGGCGTCGTGCGCAGTTTAGTCAACTCAACTCACAAAAACTTGTGGTCGCAAAACTCTCAACTGGCCACAAATTCAAAAGCATACAATTCAGCGCAACACTAAAATTGTGGATTAACACGACTGCGCCCAACGCCATCGCTGCATTTCAAGCGCCCAGCCTTCCCGCCTGCAGCTACCAGAATCCGCAACTGGTGCGTCCTGCAACACACGTACCTCGCCCTCCACGAACTCGAGGTTCGACGCGCGAACCCAGGCTGCCGCACCGCGCCGCCACTGCACCCTCCTTGGTAGCCCCATCTTCCCCATCCAACATCGAAAATGGCGGCGGTGGCGGCCTGTCCCTGTTATCATCGTCGAGGGAGCCAAGGAGCCAAATCTCCCACTGCCAACGGTCGCTATGCGCGTGGGTGACCTCCCCTCCTGACGCTGCTGCTGGTCCTCTACGGGCATTTTGGTTTTGTCAGCGCCTCCTGCATCCTCGTTCCCTCCGTCGGTGCCATCGTCGCCGTCCGCCTCATACATGCGTAACAGGAAGTGCTCCACAGACATTTCGGGTTCAACGCCGCGCCGCACTGGCCCATTCGTGTTGGCACCGCCCGCTGTCGTGTGCATACGGCCGTCATGATCGTCGTCGTTTATGCGTTGACGCTTGCACGCACGTTGGAATAGGGGAGGAGGTCAGTGGTCACATGATGAGGAAGTCACGGGATTAGTAGTACATATAGCGGATCATGTGGGTAGAGTAACCTCGGTTGAACCCATCGACGAGTCCTTGGGGGCGCAACCCCTCTCTCCAACGTGGAGAGAGGGACGCAGCAGCGGTGGGTAATAGGGGCCGCAGGTGCAGAATGACTTCGCGAAGGGCGTCTGGTTCGTACTTGAATCTTACCCTGACAATATATGCAATTAGCAGAATACCAGCGCAAATGAATGGCCGAAATCATACCCGGGGGGTGCACCCACTCGACCACCCTCGAAGACGATCGTGACGCGTGCAGAAAGAGTGTCAACGTCCATGTCCTCCTCGTCCTCGTCTTCCATCTCATTCTCGGTCTGCATCCTGTCCTCAGCTGTCTCATCCGAGTAGGGCCCACCCTCGCCGCCGACTCCAACTCCGCGTGCGCGCTTCGTCCGGCCACCAACAGAACTGGACGTAGCGGCGCTCGCAACGAATCAGAGCGCCGCGCCGCGCTCCGCAGCGCACTCGCCGAGGCGCTGCTTGCGATTCTGGCGACCGAGAACAGGTGCACGATGTGCCGTGCCACCCTGTGCGAATCATAAATACCCAGATATACTTAGTCGTCCTGTCTGTCCCTCACGTGGGAAGCACCTTGACAAATGCCACGTCGAGAATCTCGATTCCCGCACCCTCGTGCCCGTTACCCCACACAGCACTCGAGAATCCCCGGCCGTCGTCTTCAAGGTCGCTACCTACACCTACACCCGGCTCTGCGGCTGCGCTCGCATTACCAAAATACCTCTCAGCCGCGGGAACGACCTGCACCTCGACCTGAGCATCCCGTCCGAGCTGCCTCACCTCCCACACTTCGCTTCACCGCACACGGCCAGCATACACCGTTGCCGTTATGATGTCCGAGTCATCTGTTTACGGCCCACTGCTCCAAACGTGTGGGTGGGCGGGCCGCACACGAGGCAACGCAAGAGCGGGGATGTACAGAGTGACGCGGGCCACAGTGCGGTTACGCGGGAGGGGCAGGGGGCCAAATGGATGTACGAATGCACCAAGATATACCAGTGGTCCTGCTTGTCGTGCGCGCGAGGGAGGTATTGGGAGCGCGTGCGGGTGATGGGCACTCGTAGTTGGGAAGTGCGACTGCACGTACACATGCGGGTGCTGGTGTTAGTGTTGGTCGACGCCGTAGCTTGTGATCCATAGCAGCAAGGATTATTGTTTACCCCAGACGGACGGCATTGGCGCGTTCCATGTGCTGAAGCATTGTGCACATCTTCTCATGCATGGTTTGATCAAAATGATGACGATAGGCGACGGAGAAGGTGATCTTCCCTGATGCCACCAGGTTTGGACAAGAATAATAGGCAAGTTCACAGTATGACGTGCGTGACGATAACCTGGTTTTGTTTTAGCTCGAAGTAACGTTACGAAGTCTTCAGGTGATTCGACTTGTTTGTAGATGTAGGTGTAGATGTAGTATAGACAAAGAACCAAGCTGTAAAGGATAGATATAAGACGTGGTATATCTGGCATGGCGATCTAAGATTTTCCAGCTAGAACGAGTGGTGGATGGCGTTTATAATGTGTTCTTGACATGATGAGGGGTGTTTGTAACTGGTGTAGAAGGTGAGACGAGTACAACGATAGTTACGGTACTACAAGGCAAACCTTGAGGCGAGGCGTGGACGGAAGGAGTTTTCGAGGAGATAGCATGGTGATACATTCGCGTAATATGGGCCACATAATACAGACAGGCTATAACCAACACGTAGGGTATGGACTCTGTGCTCAGTGATGTGTAATACCGGTAACATAGAGACAGGACATAACCAAGAGGGGAATCTCGAAGAAAAAAGTAGAATAGATAGAGTAAGTACACATGTAATTCTACATGCTCAGCGCAAACTGAGCAACATCCGAGTCAGAGAACCGAGTACAATAATAGAAAACTTCATTAATTTGTGCGTGTCCACAATGTCGACGACTACTTCAGCATCAGTCATACAGGCTCGAAATCCCTTGAGTGAGCGACTCACCCTATACTACCCAACATTCCTGTTTTTTCATCAAGCTCCGTAGTGGACGAAGTTCACCCACCGTTCGAGCGAAACACCCTTCTCCGTCCTCAGTTTCTGAGTCGCGTGCCGGAGTGCCCTTGCTGACTGCTCATAGCTGGCAACTTGCGCGCCCGCAGCAAACATCTTGCCATAGAAGTGCTCTGAAAGGTCCTTCCCATCTTCATCAACCATCGCCCACATAGTCCCAATCACGCTCCTGAAACCACTAAACTGCATCGCAGCAGTCAGATGGAGAACCTCGTCCGGCGTACCATCCTCTGATAGTTCCGCAGTATGACAGGCCGCTAGAAAAGCAAGTTCTGCAATGGGAAGGTGAGACTTGGCAATCCGAAGGAGTGTGAGGTGGGTATTGTCCTGGAGAAGAAATGATGACTCGAAAGGCCGACCCGGTTGCAGCATGCCGTGGCACGCAAAATGCACCCAAGGGTGCATCGGGAGGTGAGCGATCACGTTTTCAGGTGTCGCTGCTTCGCCCGTGATCCTTGTCACAGAACTGCTGCCAACCAAATATTCGATACTGCGTGTTTCTGAGTCCACTCCGGGAAGCGTCTCGTCTGGCTGTCCGACGATGAGTAACGATGGCCGCCCACTCACAGATCTCGATAAGTTGCGGGGCCTCGATGCTATCAGGGCTGAGAGACTTGGTGTGTATGAACACACATAAATGTCACAAAGGTATCGTTTCACATTGATGTGAGAATATATTGGTCCTGCAGCGTGAATCGGAAGGGAGGACAACACAGAAGTTGGACACAACCAGATTCGGGAATGTTCTGGAATTCCAAGCTCCATTAACCTATTGGCAATAGGCTGACCCACCAACTCGGACAGTTCCTCCAGTGTCTGTCGCAATACACGGTCATATTTTTTCGACTCCAAGCGGTAACTCTTCCGCGTTTCCGACAGCTGATGGGCGAGGTTTGTGACCCTATGAAAGAAGTTCGTCGGAGTAGGGATATGAACAACTGGGTGGTTGGAGCGGACGATGAGAATGTCGGAACGGTAGTCGGATAAATTGATGATGACTACTGGACCTCTTATAGCCGCGGTTTGGAGGTGACGAAAAGGGATGGGTCTCCAGAAGTTCTCGAATCCTGGTAATGCCTGGATCCGCAAGACAACCCTATCCAGTTCCTCTGAGAGTCTGCGCTTCTCCCCCAAGTCACGAGCGAACGTGTCCTTTCTCCCAATCCTGACACCTTCGTCGTCCATCCCAGCTGGTGTCTGCACGAAATCACGAACATGGGTTGTAGTGATTATTGCCTCTAAT
>QLOS01002388.1:0-32461 GCA_003313725.1 Russula sp. MG48 | reverse complement strand
TGTCCACGTGTATGATTGACATTCCGGGGTTGTTCTCAAAAAGTGGACCGCATCATGTGGCATATGCAAGACCCGATCACTGTACGCGCGCCGGCGCTGCCCGGGAAGTGTTATGTAACCCTCTTTGTAGTGAACTTCGTCGCAGGCGGCACTGGCAGCCGCAGCCGGTGTTCGTGTTGACTTTAGCACGGCCGCCTGCGCGTGTCACTGTTCTGTTCAATCTCCTTCATCATGATGGATTCCAAACCACACATACCAGTTGCTGTCATATTGATCCGATCGACTAAACAGGTAGATTCTCCGGGTGAAACCCCTGTCGTTGAGATCTCGTTCAGGTTAGCCACTTCGCTCATGGCGATGCTCTGGATACCAGCTGTCTAGTGGCCCCGGCTCATATCGGATATGGCTAGACAGGGTACCATCACACCACCTGTCAGCCACTGAGAATGGTGAACTCGTGCTGTGGCTCGTATCTACTCATCACAAGTAACTCGCAGTCGGGGCCGAGGAGCCGGTGCCTGTTTCCCACTGAAACTCGACAACGTGGCTTTGTTTCCACCCTCAGCTTGGTGAATTGTCGGCCTTAGCATGCTCCCGGTATACAATTTCCGGCCCTCTGAATTTTTGTTCAGGGGTCTTCTTCTGTGAAAGCTGTCCGTAATTCCTGGGATGTATGACTCAGGCTGATTCCGGATCGCAGCCTTTTGACGGCGTCAAAATTATGGTGGTGGTGACCAACACCGTCGCACCGAGCCTTCTTAGTTTCTATTGGTCGGTGCCGTGATTCAAATTTCTTGGTTGCAAGACAACGTCCTCGATGCGCACGTTCTGAATTTCCGGTATTCTCGGTACATCAAGTGTATTTCATATCATCCGCGTGCATGTGTAAAACGGGGGGGTGTTTAGAACCATTTAGGACTGTTTGGGAACCGTCCTAAACAGTTATAATACATCTGGTTTTACAGATGTGAGTATGGTCTGATCTAGCCGAGTCTTCTAAAGCTGGCCCTGTCCGAGTCGCGATCCGCTCACCCGGGCTTTGCTGATGGTAGGCCATTGGTGGCCTAAAGACCACATTACTCATCGTGCTGTACTTCGGTCAGGAAGAGACCAAGGTGAGATTCGTCTCCCGGAACATTTCGGCATTTAGAACAGTTGCTCGATTATTGCCACGCAAAGCATTTTTGATTAGGGAGAATACGCCACGTCTAGCATGACTCCATACATGCCTTCGATGACTCCCTCCTTTGAGACCACTGTATAACTAATACATGATAAAGCAGGTCACGCCTGCCTGAAACAGCCCTCCCTAATGGCCATGTTTTTCCCGGCACCGTACTTGATCTTAATAAGATTTAGTTTCCTCTGTGTATCGCTCCACCTGTGTCCATGTGGTCACGTAGCCGCGTGGTACGCGCGTGACGGCATTGCATTTCGAGATCAATGCGCATATATTCGATATACCGGCGGCCTTGATCCGATGGTCGCTGCTGCAGCCACCCCCATCGAACGGCGAACGATATCCGTCCTAATTTGCCCAGTGGAGACGCTTGCTCTATCGATCTACGCCTACGTAGCCGAAACCCTGTGGCTTACAGTATGAGCGCGTCCGCTGGTTCCAGGGATGCGGTCTTTTTCTTCGGCTCGATTTTGCGTCCGTGACGGATGGGGATAGTAGAGCTAGCAGCAGTTGTCGACGCTGTGAGGACGTGGTTGCCGCGGATAGACTCGGAGGTGGCGTGAGACAGGGCGGGAAGGGTGGTATCTAGCGAGCGAGCCTACACGGATTTATCGAGAATACACGTAAATATGCGCCGCAAGGGGAAGGGGTGGATCTTCGACTTGCGTCCCACGGGCATTGAAGCCAAGACGCGTTTAAGTCGCTCCAAAGGGGGGAGGGAGACCATAGATACCGGAGGGAGTATGTCAGCGCGCTGATTGGAATACGACTCTTGCGGGGAATTCTGAGGCCGTCGTATCAGCTATGAGACCAGTATTATTGAATTCCATTTGTTCGGTTCCACGGTTCCAGCCCTATCATGGTCGCTGCGAAGTCGAAGAGTCGCCTGGACTCATATGATGGAGTGGCAGTTGATTCCGAATCGGCGGTGTCTCTGAGCGGTCGAGATGGTCTAGTCGTAATCCGATGGCCTTACACGAGCCGTCTAAACCCCCGATTCGGAGGTATCTGTATCGTTGGATTTGCTTTTCACAGGGCAGGCTGCTGCAGCGTGGAGCGTGCAACCTCAACGTGTGTACTGTAACGAACTCGATGACGAAAGCAGACAACGTGGCGCTGTCCGGGGTCCGATGTAGGAGACGACAGTCGTGGCAGTTTGTTGTTCAACACGTTCTTTACCGTTCAAAATATAACACTTTTTCTCTTTTTGTGCCCCCCTTTGTCTCCTGAACATATGGGCTGTGTACCGTGCACACACATACGTATGCCGCTCTCTCTGTGTTTTAGTGCAACGCACGGCATTGGCACCATACTCTTTTTGTTCACCTGTTTGCTGTTGGCACGCAGCCGCAGCAGCCACCTCCGTCGTACCCGCGTCGTCACGGCCGTTTCAAAATCGCTCTCCTTTTTTCGGCCGCTCTTTCTCAACCCGTCTACATTAAAGGCATGATCGAGTGTTTTCATCGGTTACCTCGGAGTAAGTCTTTGGAAATGTCGAGGTCATTTTAACCCTCCGGGCTTCTCAAAAACGTCCTGTGCCACGACGTCGTAGGCACAATGCTATGCTTCTGAAATTCATAGCACAAATCCTCGGGTGGGGCACATCCGTCCATTCTAGGTTCTCATCATGCACGCTGGCATAAGCCTTACGCAAAAGGAAGGTCAGGCCTGCATAGCAACGTGACGGACGGCTCTACGTGGTCGAGTTCCTGTTGTCTTTTGGGCCAGCCTGTCGGCTGTAGCCTTGGCGCCAGAGAATTCGCCGTTATATTATCTATAAGCTGGTATGTTGCAACGGGAACTGTACCGCCCTCTCTGCGACCCGCTATCCAAATCCTGTCCCCTCCCCCCCTCCCCTCCTCCCACCATCCTCTGCGCAATTATGACCAATGCGCATGAACGGATCACCTTGCCACCTATCAGCTCATTCGACATCTCTCCTTCAAGGAAGCATCATACCCAGTACCATGCAGGTCCCTCCCGTCGGGGTTCTCACCTCAACGGAAGCTCTACCGTGAGCAACCAGCCTCGTACCGACATGGAACTAGTAGAGGATGTACGGTACGACTATAGGACATGCACATTGTGTCGTTCCGTATTGCTCACATCAAACTTGGCGATGCTGCCAACCCCCTAGACCTAACGCGAGCACGTACGATGCCCTCGAGAGCTCACATCGCGACCACGGCGCTGCGACCGGACTCGCACGCCTCAATCATTCCCCACATTCCGAGCCCGTCGCCCTCGCAGATCCATATGAGTCAACACCCTCGGTGCCGCGCCCACGCAGCAGCAGCGCTGCTCTCGACAGAAGGGGCTCTCTCCTCCCGCAAGTATCATGCCTCAGGTTACATCGCTTCGCACACTGGCTTACGTGGACCCCCCCAAGGTATTCCCAGTTTCACTTAGCGTCGCACGGCCATAAGCGTCTCGCCTCATTCGCCTCCTCGAGAGAACCGTCGCCTGATTCCCGGGCCTCCTTCTCGCGCTCTCCGACGGACAGTCCCCATGCGCGCACCCTCCCACATTGTGGCACGGTGCCGTCGCCTCACGGCGCAACTGCATCCGTTTCAGGTGCCGGTGTGCCCATACAAACGGCGGCGTTCATCAATTCTACGCCTGGAGACACCCACGACACAAAAATAGTCGGGGTGTCTCCGATACGGAGGCGAACATCACCCGCTCGGAAACGCAAGGCGTCCGAGATGCTCGGGGCGGCATCCCCGGGCTCGGAGGACAGGGCGGTTTCACCCGAGCCAAGCGAGAGCGAGGCCAAGAAAAAGTACAAGAAAAAGATGAACGTCCGCCACTACAGGGCGCAGAACAAAGATGCAATGACGCAGCTACGCGATGCGCTTCCAGAGCATATGCGCCCACCGGAGCGCCAGGCTAAAGCCTATGTAACGCTCAGCGGTACGTCGTGATCTTGTGTCATCAAGACACGAATGCGGTGGACGGGCTCTGATCGATCTTTTTTCCGCCGCCCAGCGATCAAATACATTCATGAACTTACAGCCGAGAATGAACGACTACGTGCAGAGAATGTGAGGCAGGCTCAGGAACTCCTTGATCGGCACAACAACGATCCGGAGTTGTCGAGCTCTGGCGACGTAGCCATCGCCGGAAATGATGATGATGATGATACAGTATCAAAGGCGTAAGTGCCGAGCGACCGAGGCAAGTAGAGCAATACCGGGACATTTATTTATCATGGGTCTTGTCTGTTGTTGCATCTCTCAACCCTATCTTTTATTTTTTGATACACGGATGGCACGCATGGATGATCGAAGCGTTTTATAGTCACCACACATACATATTGTAGGAAACGTACCAGGAAAGTTATTATCATAGGCATTACTGTAATGGCGTGTTGTACCTAATATTAACATCGAAACTGCTGTTGCTACAGTTCCACGTAATAATCGAACTCCCGGCGGCAACAGGCGCCGAGTTGTGCGACCAGGTCCAAAGCCGGAAAGGGTGGGGCCAGTAATACGATGTCGCGAGAAGCACTGCACTCGCGCGGGAATCTCGGAATCTGGGAGGAATAGGGATTGATGATTCCGGGGGCCTGCACAGGACGCTTCTTGGGTGACAGCGTACTTGCTTCTATGCCAAACTCAGCCTTGGGTACGGCCTTGTCACCAGGACAGCGGGAAGCCAATGGGTGGGATCTGAGCCATTCGGGATCGCCAAAGCGACGAGAACGTGGCGATGTCCCCATCCAGTGGACTGTGCGCCATGACTTTTCTCATGCCTCTTCAGAGCTTGAACCCTAACCCCATTATATGGCTAAGCATTGCGCATCAGCACCCAATAAACACCGTTTTGGGATTGTTTGGGATTGTCCTTTTTTCTTGGTCTTCGCCTATGGTCTAGGATCCTAATAGGCTGACAGCGAAATTATCATTATCCCCAAATGCGACGATCTCGTGCTCCGGTGAGGCATCTTGTTCACCCACGTCGGCAGGCTGTACTGTACAGTACAGTGTCACGGTAATGGCCGTCCACGCGACGCGCGCCCAGACAGATCTGAGATCGATCCTGGGGCATCGCCACAACTAATCTACAAGTCACACTGCAGTTCTTGAGCAGTACTGTACAGTCAGGTCATACAGTGATCGTCCGCAGCGCGGCGGTGATCGCGCGGGAACAAGAGCCGAGGCGCACCGCAAAACGTAGCGCGAGAACAACATTGGATAAAAAGTGCGGCCGAAGGCACAGCGTGGGCGGAATTCGACGTATGAGTAATACTGACGTGCAAGTATCGCCCGACTGGCCTAGCTCCCAAGAATATGTAACAACGACGCGTTCATGACTCGAACCCGGATTAACACACAGTACCCACATCATAATTGGCCCTGAACATACACTGGCAGCATGCGTGTCACCTGTGACTGTACCTGACTACAGCACCAGGACACTTGCAGCCCTGGTGGGATGAAACGGGTATAACCGGGTCCATTTTGTTCCGTCAATGGCACCTGGCACATTGGGAAAATTTACACCCCGCATCATGGCCCTGGTTAGTAAATATATTCAGGAGGAGAGGCCAGACAACAAAGCACCCGGTAGACCGGACCAATTCCACGCTGAGAGGCGTTAGACCCTATCGCAGTGCGCATAGTAGAATGTTAAACAGCAGTAGAGTGACAGTGGTCGACCAGATTGATTGTGCCAGTGCCAGTGCCAGTGAGCCTGCCCTGCCGCCATGTCAGTTGAGCCTGAGATGGCCTGAGTCAGGAGTTGTGCCGGCGTCCCGGTCTAGTCACGGTGCGGACTCGGACCCCTGCGCCCACCGCACTGACTCGGACACAAACTACGCTACTCTCACCTTGCTTGATTCGCTCACTTTCATCAATACAAGGAAACATCATTCTCGTACAACTGGAAGTATTTCTAACAATCTATACGCGTTCTCGGACTCCAGGCCGCCTTCTCCGGATTCATGACCAGTTCAACCACGCCCTATGTCGAGAATTCTCAATGATTATGTGCGTGACCACTGCTCGGTCAAAGCTCTACTTCTCCCATCTCAACAAATACACGTAGCAACTCGGTGATTCTCTAGGAAAAGGCGCGTTTGGTCAGGTTTACCGTAAGTCGCGTGCTACGCGCTCTTCGCCATCGCCCTAATCGCTCTCAACTTGGATGCGTTCAGGCGCGCTCAATTGGGCAACCGGGGAGACTGTTGCTGTGAAGGAAATACAGCTCAGTAATATCCCCAGGGGTGAACTTGGCCAGATTATGGTGCGTGTCTAGCTGTTCTCACTTGTATCTATCCATCCGGAACGCTGCTTGTAGTCTGAGATCGATTTGCTGAAAAACCTCAATGTATGCTCTCATCCGACACTTTTCTCGTCAGTCGACAGCTCATTCTATTGTTACAGCACCTAAATATTGTCAAGTACAAGGGTTTTGTCAAAACGCCAGAATATCTATACATCATTTTGGAGTACGCATGCACGCATGCACGCTCATTCATGTGCCCCTTCCTGATGTTCCCCAGGTTTTGCGAGAACGGCTCTCTGCATAATATTTGCAAACGATTCGGAAAGTTCCCCGAAAACCTTGTTGCGGTTTATATCTCTCAGGTTCTCGAGGGTCTCGTGTACCTACACGACCAGGGTGTGATCCATCGAGACATCAAGGGCGCAAACATCTTGACGACCAAAGATGGTGCTGTCAAACTCGCCGACTTTGGTGTCGCGAGCAACACGACCACCGCCGGCGCAGCAAGTGATGATGCCGTCGTTGGGAGCCCGTACTGGAGTACGCCCTATCTCCCGTCCTACACATGTGGCCCACCTTATTTGACTGAAATATTCAGTGGCACCCGAGGTTATCGAGCAGTGCGGCGCAACCACTGCATCGGACATTTGGTGACTTCAGATTAGGGCCAGTTTGAATGCTTTGGCTGACGTTTGTTGCTATGCAGGAGCGTTGGCTGTACCGTAATTGAATTATTGGAGGGCCGTCCGCCATACCATGCCCTGAAGCCTATGCAAGCACTGTACCGAATTGTTCAGGATGATTCTCCACCGATTCCCGAGGGTGCATCGCCCATCGTCAAGGACTTCCTTTACCACTGTTTTCAGAAAGACTGTAACCTCCGAATATCTGCCAAAAAGCTCTTACGTCATCCATGGATGCTTTCGGCAAAAAAGCAAATGTCGGAGGGGAAGCGTACGAATGGACAGGTGGAAGGGTCGCGGCCGCTGAGTAACTACAACTTTGACGAAGCCGTACTCAAGGTGCAAGAGTGGAACGAGGCGCTCAGATGTGAGTCTACGATGTTTTCGTTTTCGGGGTCCAAGCTGACCAAACACGTTTCATCAGCTCCGTCGCGGCCTTCGAAGCATGGTGGGCGCGACCATCTGGACGTTGCTCGGCAGGAGCTACCCGTCTCGCCTATCAAAGCACGCTTTAGCGAGTCTTCTTCGCCGGTTGCCCTTGCCTCGTCTTTGAGTGTGCACCCAGCGTCGTCTGCTGCAAGAAAGGTAGCAGCACCTGCTGCTGCAAAGAATGCTGCGCCTCTTGCGCTCCCTTTACCAGCAGTTCTAAGCCAGCCTGAAGAGCAGACGGATAACTGGGATGATGATTTTGAGGAAGGCATATCATTCTCCAAGCTGCAAGGTATATTCCGTTTCATCGTACAGTCGTATCTTCTATACGTAATCCTCACCTCCGTACTCTCAAGCCCTCGAAAAGTCGGCGGCGGATGAAGAAAGACAACCCGAGCATGATGACAATGCACAAACAATTCGGCCCACGAACCGTTCTCCTTGCTCAGCACCGGCTGCCATATCCAAGTCCCCACCTCAGGAAATAGGACCGATCATCGAGGACTACTCGGACCTTGCCACCGACGAGGATGACGAGTGGCAGGAGAAGTTTGCCGACTTTAAGATGAAAACATCCGTCCGTCGCGGTCTCTTCCACCCAGACGACATCAAGACCGTCGGGCTGGCACCTGCATCTCCTGGCGCCAAGACTGCACCATTACCCGACGTGAGCGCGCCCGGGCACTCCCGTGTGCAGTCGCATCCGCTGAGCCCAGTACTCCCCTTGACGTCGCCGTTTACGGCCCCGCCGAGAGCCCGCTCACATTCGCGCTCTCCGTCATTCGCGGGCTCCTCCAGCGGCTCGTTCGGGAAGTCTGACGCACGGAGGCTGGCCAGCCAGGAGTTCAACAAGTATGCGGAGGACGATGACGAGGACTACGATGATGTATTCGGCAAGCCGAATGGGTCTTGTGCGTGCTTGAATCTTTTATTTTGCTACGTGACTCTGCTAGCTGGGCTGACGGCTGGCCCCGTCTACTCAGCGCTGGACCATCCGATACAGACACTGCAGCTCAACACCCGGCTATCAAACAAGTCCTGGGTAAGTCACGGTAACTATGGATTCCGTGGTGTGGTTGTACTGATGCTCTGGCAGCTCGGGGATGAAGACACTGATGAAGAGGATCCATTCGCGGAGGTGAGTACATGGGTGACATAGCGAGCGGTTGTAGTTGATGCGTCCACCACAGATCGACGAGGGCTTTGCAGAGGATGATCTGGAAGCCAACCTGCAGCGTGACAAATACGCGCGACTCACCACTGCGGTTAATCTGCTCATCGACGAGCTCACGCCCTCGGCACCCGACTTCCAACTCCGGGACGCCTGCGATCAGCTCGTAAGTTCATCGTCTTGTTCCGCTCATACATCTGCGTGACATGTGCTGATGGTGTGCCTGTATAAAAAGTTGAGTATCATGGCCGATGCTCCGGAGATGCAGAGTCAGCTGGTCTCAGCACACGGGATGCTTGCAATCCTGGAAGTTTTGGAGGGGCGTGGGTCCCGTGAGGTTATCATGCGGCTCCTGCAGATCATCAATCTTGTGAGCCATTTTTAACACGACACACTTGTGCCACATGCTGACTCTTCGCGCTCGGTAGCTAGTTACGGGCGATGCAGGATTTTTGGAAGGCTTCTGCCTGATAGGGTGCGCAGTCTTCTCCCCATATAGTCTAGGCATCTGAGGAAACTGACCTCTCACGGACACGGAAGTGGTATTCCCGTTATGATGGGTGCGTAGTCATGCTCCGATGTGGTCAGGACGGCTATTTCATAATTCCCCATAGGTTTTACCTCCAAAAGGTACCCTTCCGAGTGCCGACTGCAGGCCTCGAACTTCATCCAGTTGCTATGCCACACATCGGTGCTGACGTTGCAAATGTTCATCTCGCATGTCTTCCATCATTCTTATTTTATTACGCGCAGTCTTATAGATGACTTCCCAGGTGTCGGGGATTGAAAGTCCTGGTTGACCTTCTCGATGAGGACTTTGCCGAGCAGAGCGAGTTGATTGTACATGCGCTCAATGGAATCGGCTCCGTGTTCGAGCTGCAAAGTCCGACCTCCACGAAGAATGATTTCTGTCGGCTGTTCATCCGGGAGGGCTTGCTCGATCCGCTGTCATCTGCGCTTCTGAACGTAATGGCGAGCCGCGGCGAAGCGGCGGCCGACATGAAGCGGAAGATTATCCAAATCTTGCTTGTGTTCTGCCAAGTTTCGCAGTCCGATATCCATGTTCGCAATGCGCTTGGCACACGAAAGGTCGTCCGCCGTGCGTATCTGGTCAGGGTAACTTGGCGCACGATCTGCCGCTAACTGAGTTCAAATACATCTAGGGTTATTGCGTGCATGCGAGCTCCTCGAACCAGAGTATCTCGTCCATATGCTCAAGGCAATCAAGCATCTGTCGATGAACGCAACGTTGCTCGAAGTTCTGCAGAATGCCAACGCAATTGAGATTTTGACCCGGATTCTTGACGAGCAGAGCTCGGGGACGCACAACACGGCACGTCGACGAAAAGTCCGTCAAATGATTCCAACCTAGTACTGACATCCATTTTTCCAGGAAATGTCAAACCACGTATTCCAGACGTGCTACAACCTCTGTCGTTTGAATAAGGGTAGACAGGAGGAGGCCGCCCAAGCGGGCATTATACCTCTGCTCATGCGCGTGATCGAGTCTAGTTCTCCCCTCAGACAATTCGCGCTCCCTATTCTCTGCGACCTTGCCAGCGCGGGGAAGAGCTGTCGGATGCTACTATGGCAGCACGATGGGTTGGCGATGTATATTAATCTTCTCACGGATCCTTACTTCCAAGTCAGCGCTCTTGAGTCCATTTTGTCATGGTAAGGGCATGCGTAAAAGTAATAGCTGCTGCTAGACGTTGACTGACATCTGTTTTTTGACCTCAGGCTTCAAGAGGAGACTGCACGTGTCGAGGACAAACTAGCCAAAGCCAAGTCACTCGATGCGCTCCTCAAGTGTTTCGTCTCGGCTAAGGCAGGCTCGTTTGAGAACTTGCTGGACCCCTTCCTCAAGATATGCCGCATCTCGACGCTGATCGCTATCGGCGTCGCCAAGGCACAATTCTTCCGGCGCATCACGGAGAAACTAGGCAACAGCAAGGCGGTCGTGAAGCTCAACCTCCTGCGCATCCTGCGCGCTGTCTGCGACGTGCACCCGAATCGGGCGCTGCTCGTCGAGCGGTATGGCATCCACGAGACTGTCGCGTCTCTGCGACGTGACGACGGCGCAGTGCTCGTCCGCGAGCTCGCGCGCGAGATCGAGCCTAGCCTTGCACCTGCGCTCAAGCCGTCCCTCAAGGGCGTCGACACGCCGAAGAGCTCGATCGCGCCTAAGAAGCGCGCGCGGCGCACTGCGAGCGATACGTCTGCAATGACCACACCCTCCCCTCCTTTTGGCACAGGGACAGTGAATCCCCGCGTTACGAGCGCGGGTGCTGGCGCGGGTACTGGTAGGGGTCTGTCGCCGCGACTACGCGTTGGGGAGATTCCATTGCAGCCTGGGGTTGGCACTGGACGACGCTGAGAAGCCGTAGGTTGCACTGTATTTTGTATATTCCACCACATGGATTCACGCATCTTTCGAGAGCCCTTCGCTCACCCTTTTTCTGGCTTCTCGGATTCAGTTTCTTCATTGCTTCGCGCTCATTATCCAGCATCGTATCTCTCTTTTCTTCGTTACTGTGTGTTTCGGGCATAAGTTACCCCCATATATCACTGTACTAGCGGTCTGATACCCCTCTTAATTCATTGGTGTGCTTTGGTCTGCTATGAGCACCAGCGTTCTCACACGAGTGTCGGTGTGAAAAACAACTTTGGAACTATATCAGGTTCCACTAAATAGAACTAGGATGATCTCGATACTCGTACGAGAGAGCGCAATAGGAATGATGATGATTACAGAGCGACCATAGGGGGGTTATTGCAGGACAGCAGGACAGGTAATTGTGACAAGCGAGACTTGAAACTTGACATAAACATCGGCGTCCTCCCCGCGTGATATCTAGTAACCAAAAAGAGCAACAGTGACTCGGAACCGTATCGTCCCTCCTGGGGACTCGATGTAGCGGATCACGACTTTCGTTGAATGCTCCGGACTCTCACACAGCGTGGCCCATTTCCTCGGGCTCCTCAAAAAGCACTCTTCATCAGCGTTGTCACGGTGCTGGTCGAGTGACTGTTGACAAAGCTGTCAACTGTCAGTGAGTGTAACTTTTTGCAACCGTACATGACCACGACTTCCCAGGCCGGAGTCCAGTGTATTATGATTATGTAAGGTAATTGAAGCCGCATGATATGATGTAGAGGGATTTCGAAGGATTCACTCATTCAGCACATCATCTACCTCATGTTCGATGGATTGTAATAAATAAGAGATAAAATGCAGGACCCCAGGACATAGCAGAAAGTCGCGAACGTTTGAACGTTGACGAATTTCGGTGACTTTCCCACGATTTTTGGCCGGTGACTCTGACCTCAAGGTCGCGACCGGCACAACACTGCTCTTCATACGGCTCGTCTGGGTCAGTCGGTCTCTGCGGGGGGGGCATCAACGACAAACGCTTCGAACCCTGACGGCTGCCGCGTGTGCGACAAACAATCCACCGCCACTGCTGCCTCCGTTGATGTTGTCATTGAGAACATCACGAAGGATGCCTAATCTTCCAGCGCTACAGGTGCGCCATAACGGCGCCCCTGTGGGAATGCGGCACGTGGTGGCGACCGCACGTGGCACTTCGGCGGGGCGAATACCATGACGGAGGGGTCAGGTGAGGGGAAACGCCGACCAGCGAAGCGATTGTGCACCACGGTGGACTGGATGACACCGTCGGAGCGGTAGCGGTAGCCCCTTGGGTGCAGACTGATGCGGAGATGTGTCAGGCGGGAGGTAAGAGTGAGAAGAGGAAGATGGGTTTGGCGTACCAGAGCCCGAGTCTGGCAGGCAAGGGGCATGGCGCGACGGTTAGGACTGGGACATGAACGAGGAGGACAAGGGGGAGAGGACTGTGCGTACTGTGCAGTACTATTTCGGAGAGATTGATCCGCTGAGAAGGCCACGATTGTCAAGATACAAGGCACTGCACGCTGTTTCAGGCTTTCTGGGTGAGCGAATAAGAGCACAGGTCATGCATGTACCTACGCACCTGTAGTAGAACAAGCCCTCCTGAAGCAGGACGCAGAAAATGTGACTGGGATTGTTGGAGGCTAAAGAGCTTGCCGTGCGTTTGATAGTGAGAGAAATCACAACTGTACCGTACCGGAAAGGAAGCCAGACGGTTGAGGATGCGATCGGACCGCTGCATCAGGTTGGTCAAATCTTCAAAGCATATAGAAAGATGGTGACTGACACTTTTGGGCCTATGATCGTGCTGCAGGCTAATAGGCGAATAAATGCTGTGTGGTTGAGAAAGAAAGTACGCTCACAGATTCCACCACCCGGATGTTGCCAATACGGCTGTACCAAATCAGTGTAACGGAGGACTCGGATGTGCTAAGTTTAAGATGGACGTACGAATACTGTGCGTCAACAACCAGGAGTTGACCCCGATGACAGTGAGGAGGATAGCGAGTACGATGACCTGAACTACTAAGACCCTGCGATACAGAAGTAACTCAGTAACAGAACACGTATCCTGGGAGACACATGTCAAGGATGAGCGAATGCCAGTGCTTCCCAAGAAGCCTATTGACACGCTGGGAACTTGCTTAATACTCACCGTATGAACGTCATCAAGGCCACTATACTGATTCCAGTCATGATCATGGCCCCCCCGAAGCGAACAAGATGACTACGTCCATGAGCTCCAATGAGCGTCGACCAGTGACAAGGCAAAGATTTGTCACTCACAACTAGTAATAACCATTCTGTTTCCGTAAATGGATATCGACTGAAGAGGGCTTGCTTGTCGGGACCAGGGTTCGCCCTCGGAGTCAGGCGAGCAGGGAAGAGATGCACGGAACAGAGGCGCTGACTAAGAGAAAGAGATAGGCAGCTTAAAGCAGTCGATTTTAGTCAATTCACGACATAACATGTAGCAACGGGAACTAAACTCACGCAACCCCTTTGGATGTATTCAACCTATGCATTCATTCAGATCGTGAATTTCACTTGAAAGATGCGAGGTGACCGTGACAGCACCTTGTCGGAGAATGTGATAACATGATCCCACACAAGCACCGTGAAGCTTGCCAATCCAATGCACTAATTCTCAATGTAGTTTTCAGAAGCAGTTGTAGGCGAGTAAGCTTGTACGCACCCCCGTCAAGAAGCTATGAGTGCGAGAGTGAGTATTAGGTAGTGATCTGATCACGTGAGTGCGCACAAGCTGCGTTCCCACACCGAGTCGGTCAACTCAGTCAATGTCATGTCTCTGAGAGCCAGCATGGAGTAAGTTCAGAATAGTTGGAGTACGCAATCGAGGCGCGGTTTATGGACAACAAGGGGCGCCTCGTCCAAGAGAGCGAGTAGGGGAGCTAGAGAGGGGAGTTTGGGGCTGTCGGGACATTGCCAGTGCCGCAGTGCGGGGCCATCAGCAAATTGGTCAAAAAATTTTGGGCTTTTTTTGGGCATTGCCAGAGCCAAAAACATTTTCCGTGTATTACAATGCTTTACAGGCATTTATAAGGCAGCGTAAAGGATTATGAACCATATTAATAGACATTATGAGAGATTATGAACCACTATAAACCATTATAATGGACACTATGAGAAATTTTGAAGCATTATGAAGCATTATGAAGCATTATAATGTTAGATGAGCGTAATTCAGAATCAGGTCCTGCGGTTGCAGGCTTTATGGCAAAAGTCATATCACAAAAACTAAGATTATATTGACTTGTAGCTATGAGACAGATTATGGAATGAATAATTTAAATCCTCCCCCCTCCCACTGCCACTCTTGCTACTATCGCCATGCTGTTGTCGCTGTCGCTGCAGCTGTCGTCATTGCCACCGCTGCCAGGGTACAGGTGCGCATCCACGCTCACTAAATGTACCCTGCAGCGTTGTCGCCGCAGACGCGCCGTGCCCTCCGGAGGACTGCGCTGGGGCCAGCGGCAGCGACCAGCGTAGCGTGCGCCGCGCCGGCACGTACATCCATTCGCTGCCGCCCATCGCTTGGCTGCACATGGCGCTCGAGGCACCCGCGCCGAGGTAGAGCCTGATGGCGACGTTGTCTGCGCGGGATGAACGTTAATTCGAATACTCCTGTGGGGAGAAAGAAAGAAAAAAAAGTTGGGTGTGGGGAGGATTGATGGATGGAAGGGACAGGAGGAGGGACGGACCGGGTGATTGGTGATGGAGAGCGTGGAGCAGAGGATGAAGGGTACTTGTACTTGGAGCTGTGCTGCCGATGCCACTGTGGCGCTGCACCTGGCTTGCTCGTGGAGGGACGGAAGCGGCACTCCATCAGCGTGAAGTGTCCATCGGGCGGGACAAAAAGAGCACTTTGGATAGGAAAAACGGTTTAGTCTGTGAGAAGATGTGCAGACGCTATGGTCAGGATGGCTCAGTGCATATGATGGCACGTGCGAACTGGACGCAGGGGTGGAAGGAGGATTCGGTGGTGGTGTGCACATTGGTAAGCGTGAGTAGGACGTCGGGTGTTCCTGCATAGTATGCATACAGGTGGTCAGGTGGCGAGTTGCGATCAGAAGGAGAGTGGACGCCACGCACCTGAGGATTTGCAATTTATGCAGATCTTGCCAAGCACGCTGCTCGTAACAATGGATCCACTCCTGAGAGGTTGTTGAGGTAATGCCGAAAAGGAGTAGTCCACGTACTCACTTGTTCATGACCGCATCCACGATATGAAAAGTAGATTTCATTGTTGTTCTACTGAACACCAGCCTGCTGCTATGGGTTGGGGCTCGCAAATGTTCTCATACTGTTCGTGATGGGCCCAGTGAGCCTGGACACACTGGTGACAGAGAGGACTTTGGTTATGAGCGATGGGGGAAGAACAATCTCTCGTAGCACGTTTGGAGAGATGGTAAGTGGGTGCCCCGCCCGCATTCAGGGTCTCTGACCACTCGCCCCAGTATCGTGAGACTTGGGGAGTGCTGTGGTCGCATCGGCGAAGGCCGGGCATGACTCGGTGGGAGCGCTGCACACCCGGTCAGTGTAAGCGGTCATTGCCTCCAGCGGTGGGGGTATAAATCGATGTCAGCAAATGAGAATTGCTGGTGAAGACCACGAGTCGTGTCAGTATAAGCGTAAGCTCCAGAAGTGGCACTGAGGGGTACCGAGGAATTCTGACGATGAGGCATAAGTAACAGATAAAGTGCATAAGACGGAGAACATACTCAAGTGCTGCCAATGTCCATGCCGCACTGGAAGGCTTCACTCAACGGTGACGGATGCTCAGGAAGAGGCACCATCGGGAAACCAGACGGGAACGCGTGAAGTGGCAGTGAGGCTGGCATGTATAGGGGTGAGTCATCCATTGAGCTACTTGAGACCATGTCAAAATCAAAAACTGCCGGGCCTGGACTGGAAGAGATTGGCCCTGGTGTCCTGGGCTTCACGGGGAGCGTGACTACTTTCTCCGCCGTAATTGGCTGTGGCATCGAAGCAGAACGACGCCTGCTAATCATGGCTCCTGTGGAGGGCGGTGATGAGTTCTGGGGGAGATTCGACCCCAGGATTCTCATCCCGCATAAGCGAGGGGGCGCCACGCTCACTTCTCATGATTAGTGAGGCGACCTGCGTGCTACGATCATTGCGCCGGCAGGTGCCTTGACGGGTGCGCACTGCGGTGGAAACCATGCTAAGAGGTGGACGACGCACAGGTTTGAAACGATAGTCAGGGTTCTGGAGAGCATGTGCGGCCTTTTCCTGCTCAGCGAGAATCTTATACTGCTCGTGCTCCACGGCAGACAGATGACACCACTCCTCTCCTGCACACTTCAACCAAGTCTTGTCGCTGCGACTAGACCTGTCAGAGGAATCACTTGGATCGCACGCATGCTTGCGTGAGTATTCACAGCGGAATATGACGAAAGCATTCCGGGGGCAAGGAACCCAGTCAGGGTCGCGCTGGCGATTGCGAATGGCGTGGCGGTCCGAGGAGGAAAGGTGAAGAGATGGTAGATAGATCCATATGAGAGCCATCCATGTGGTCGACAGAGGAGTCAGGGGATGGTGGGAACGGGTCAAAGGACAGGATATGGTGGGATTGAGAATCGTTTGAGGATGTGTGGCTGAGTGTAGGAGATGATAGCTGAGAATCGTTGGGCATCCCTCCATGAGCGACATCGGTGGTTGTTAAGGGTAATAAATATATGGTGGGCGGTGGCGGAAAGCCGGTGGCGAGACGGTCATGAGCAATATGGAGTAATAAGAAAAAGTGGGAAGATGGGTCCAAATGACGGGGAGTTGGTGAACAGTGTCAAAGCTATCCCTGAGTGTGGTGCAGTGACTTGACCAAAGTACTCGACAAGAATGTCCAGAAAGGTGCGGATAAAAGCAAGCTCACTGAGCAGGTGGCCTCACCACGTGTTCAGGCTCAATGACAGCGGCTTCTCACGATTGGAACTCACTACTGCAAGTTGGTTCTCTACGTCATCCTAGGGGGATGAGATCGAGTGGTGCTGCAGGGTGATGGACAGACGCAGGCCAGAAGTGTTGAGCTGGGGGAGCTGTGGAGTTGAGGTGCACCTGCTTGTACGGGTCGTCGTTGAACCGGATGATGTTGTAGATTGAGATGGACCAGAGTGCCTTGCGCACACGCAAGTGCGCGATGCACGCACATCTCGAAAATCGCGACAAAGTAGCCTAGCACTTGGGAAACGACAGGGGGTGTTAGCAGTCGGTGCTGAGCGTTGCTGCGTCTCTTGCATTGGAGGACTCATGCAGTGTCAGAGTCAGCGACGGCACGATGTGGGAGAGAGGAATATAATATACCTATCTGCAACACAGTGAAGATCCATGTATATGCGCACTTAAAGCCTACGAGTGCTCAGGTGTTTCCGGCAACGTAGAAAAACCTGGCCACTCCGCTCCTGTCTCTGAGGTAGGCACGTGCCATGGGAATACCATGCCGGACCACTCCTGCCTTCGGGCAATCCCAGATCACGTGTCTACCTCAGAGACGGGAGTGGAGTGGCGAGGTATAACTATTGATCACAAGATAATCACACTTCTCTTTTCCCTCCCTCCACCACATACCTTCAACTGTGAGTGACATGGGTCTGGCTTGGGCCAACCCATGACTGTGACAACGTGACCTGCCTGCCTTTTTGGGCTCAGAGCCTTCAAGTTCATAATGGCACCGCATATACCCATCGCAACCTGGGGACGGAAAATCTCACCACCAATCTCAGCAACAAGTTGTGCAAATGGGTTGCAGATTGGTTCGTGTAGGCCCCCATAACAGAAATTTACCCTAACAACTGCTACCAGATATTCAACGAGATCTGAGTGGGCTCCTCAAGAAGACAGACCAGGAGTTGGACGATTTTCCTCCACCCCCCTCGTCTGCACCTATGCGTGAGATTCTACAGTTGATAACTGAGTTCACGCGAGTGGTGGAGAAACAGGGTGAGGGTGAACCTGGTCGTGATGGCCTCCTGCAGCAAATCAGACCTTGGCAAGAGGAATTCTGCGTTGCTATTCGTAAGACTGCACCGTGCTTTGTACCACGATTTAAGAAGGAACCTGCTCACGTTACATCTGTTCCCTCCCCGATGTGTGTTGACTATGAGCCATCCATTCCCTCCCTGATGTGCGCTGATGGTGAGTTGTCTGGTGACGAGGAGTCTTGCTTGCCCCCCAGGCCCCCAGAACTCACTGCCTCCGTGTCGTCTGCTTCCTCCCCGGTGCGCGCTGCCTTCGTGCCGTCCACTTCCTCCCCGGTGCACGCTGCCTTCGTGCCATCCACTTCCTCCCCGGTGCGCGCCGCCCTCACGCTGTCCATTCCCACCCTGGAGCGGGCTGCCCGCAAGACGTCCAGTCCTCGCAAGATGTCCAGGTACAGCAACTGTGCACCAATGGCCAGTGAGCACTAGTCTCCAGTTCCCTGGTCAACTTAATGGGTCAGCTAGTTTTGTAGCATTTGGTACTTTCGCTGATCCAGAGTGTGTTGCTGTAGCGACCTTCAGAAACTGTGCCTGAACCTCATACCCTTCCCTCGGGTGCACTCTTTTTCTGAATGTCCACTTAGCACGGCATCCAAATCTTTCCATTTCTTGGCACCAAGTTATGCTCCACTCTATGACCCCAAAGCACAGGTGTTCCAATGTGTCTCAGTCCCCAATTTGACTAGCGCGCACATGCATCTTGTTTTCTGATCTAATGACAAACATCTTGATGCTCATCACTAGTCCCTCCTGGTTGTGTGCGAGCCACACTTAGGGTCAGTGATATATTTGTGTCACAGGCAAACTTGCAACTAAAACATAAAGCCCGCAGGCGCATCTCGTAGTGTGCCACCACAGGGCTGGAGAACATGCAAGAGACCATTGACCCTGGCGCAAAGAGATGTGACTTGTCGCAGAGGCCTGGCAGTGGCATGCACAGCAGCAGCACCAGCAGAAGCAGGCGCTGTGCAACAAATGGCAGAGGCAAGAGTGCACGCGCATGGCCCAGCGGCAGTACACACAGCAACAGCAAGTGCTGTCCAATGAATGGCAGAGGTAAGAATGCACACAGCATGGGCACGTGGCACAGTGATAGA
Source organism: Russula sp. MG48 (assembly GCA_003313725.1). NCBI lineage: Eukaryota > Fungi > Basidiomycota > Agaricomycetes > Russulales > Russulaceae > Russula > Russula sp. MG48. Next base: position 13,240 of record QLOS01002388.1, on the reverse strand, counting down.
AGGAGGTGCTGAATGACAATTGGTGGAGGCAAGGGCACGCACACAGTGCGAGATTGCGACAGTGTGGCACGTGCTGTATGCATGAGAAACACTGGGTATTAGTTTATTTTGTCCATAGTGCTACTGTTTATGAATATAATGCCTCATAAGTCTTGAAAAGGCTCATAAGCTTCGACATGCTTCATAAGTTGCAAGACACCTCATAACACTCGAAATGCCTCATAACGCTTGAAAAGGCTCATAAGTCCTGAAATGCCTCATAAATCCCGAAAAGTCTCATAAACCCCCAAAATATATTATGAATACCTATAATCCCTCATGACAGCCAAAAACCATCACAAACTCAGAAATTCATCACAAAGTCCATAAACTATTTCAGGAAATTGTCAAAAAAGTGTTTTCTTAGAAGGTGTCATGAAGGTGGGTTGAGATTCCGGGGCATTTTGCTGCTTTTGGACTTCATAACACTTCATGAGGGTTCATGATTCTCTGACCAATTTGCTGATGCACTGCCAGTGTCAGCTATATGTATACTATGTACGTGGGTTGTAATTTTTATATCCCACCACATGGATTCACACATCTTTCGAGAGCCTTTTGCTCACTCTTTTTCTGCCAGTGGCTACTCAGATTCGGTTTCTTCGTTGCTTCGCACTCGTTATCCAGCATCGTATCTCTCTTTTCGTCGTTACTCCGTGTGTTTAAAGCATAAGTCACCCCTGTACATTACTGTACTTGTGGTCTTAATTCTTTGGTGTACTTTGGTCTGCTGTGAGCACTAGCGTTCTCACACGAGTGTCGGGTGTGAAAGACAACTTTAGAACTGTATCAGGTTCCGCTAAATAGAATTAGGATGATCGTACTCGTACGAGAGAACGCAATAGGAATGGTGATGGCTACAGAGTGATCATAGAAGGTTAATATACATAAGAGGCAAGGAAAGAGGAAAGCGATGGGGAGAGCCACAAGTAAGTACCGTACCTAATAATGCAGGACACAGGTAATGGTGACAAGCGAGGCTTGAGGTCATAAACACCGGCGTCCTCCCCGCGTGATATCTAACCAAAAAGAACACCAGTAACTCGGGACCGTATCGTCCCTCCTGGGAACTCGATGTAGCGGATCACAACATTCGTTGTATGTTCCCGACATTTCCACAGCGCGGACCATTTCCTCGGGCTCCTCGTCGCCCACAAAGGACTATACTATTCGTACAGCTCGTCTGAATCAGTCGGTCTCCGCGGGGAACCATCAATAACAAACGCCTCGAACTCTGGCGGCTGCCGCGTGTGCGACAAGCAATCCACCGCCGCTTCCGCCTCCGCTGATGTTGTCGTTGAGAACGTATCCATCACGAAGGATGCCTCAACCTCCGGCGCTACAGGTGCACCATAACGGCGCCCCTGTGGAAATGCGGCATGTGGTGGTGGCCGCACGTGGCACTTCGGCGGGGCGAATACCATGACGGAGGGGTCAGGTGAGGGGGAACGCCGACCGGCGAAGCGATTGTGCACCACGGTGGACTGGATGACACCGTCGGAGCGGTAGCGGTAGCCCCTTAGGTGCAGACTGATGCGCGACATCATCGTCACGCTCAGACTGATGCGGAGATGTGTCAGGCGGGGTAAGAGTGAGAAGAGGAGGATGGGTTTGGTGTACCAGAGCTCGAGTTGCGCAGTAATATTTCGGATAGATTGATCCGCTGAGATGATCATGATTGTCAAGGTCAGTGTGACAGTACAGAGCACGCTGTTTCAGGCTTGCTGGGTGAGCGAATAAGAGCACAGGTGATACATGTACATACGCACCTGTAGTAGAGCAAGCCCTCCTGAAGCAGGACGCGTAAAATGTGACTGGGATTGTTGGAGGCTAAAGAGCTTGCCGTGCGTTTGATAGTGAGAAAAACCACAACGGTGTCATATAGGAGAGGAAGCCAGGCAGTTGAGGAGGCGATCGGACCAGCGCTGCATCAGGCTGGTCAACTTGAAATCTTCAAAGCATATAGAAAGATGGCGACTGACACTTTTGGGTCTATGATCATGCTGCAGGCTAATAGGCGAATAAATGCTGTGTGGTTGAGAAAGAAAGTATGCTCACACTTTTCAGGACCCGTATGTTGCACGGCTGTACCAGATCAGTGTAACAGAGGGTGTGCTAAGTTTAAGACGGACGTACGAATACCACGCGTCAACAGCCAGGAGTTGACCCCGATGAAAGTGAGGAGGATAGCGAGTACGATGGCCTGAACTGCCAAGACCTTACGATACAGGACACGTATCCTAGAAGACACATGTCAAGGATGAGCGAGTGCCAGTACTTCCCAAGAAGGCTATCGGCACACTGGGAACTTGCTTCATACTCACCGTATGAACATCATCAAGGCCACTATACTGATTCCGGTCATGGTCATGGCCCCTTCCAGGCGAACAGAATGACTACACCTATGAGCTTCAATGAGCGTCGCCCAGTGACAAGGCAAGGGTTTGTCGCTCACAACTAGTAATAACCAAGCTCAGATCTTGTTTCCGTAAATGGATATCGACTGAAGAGGGCTCACTTGTCGGGACCAGGAATCGCTAAAGTATGCCGCAAGATTGAAAATGAAGCTCAGAGGGATGAGATAGCGGTTCTAAGTTCCACCCATGCCACTCCGAGTCAGGCGAGCAGGGAAGAGATGCACCGAACGGAGGCGCTGACCAAGAGAAAGAGATAGGCAGCTTGAAGCAGTCGAATTTAGGCAATTCACGACATGACATGTAGCAACGGGAACTAAACTCACGCAACCCCTTTGGACGTTTCCATATGTATTCAACCTATGCATTCATTCAGATGAATCAGATCGCGAATGACACTTGAAAGACGCGAGGCGACAGCACCTCGTCGGAGAATGTGATAATGTGATCCCACACAAGCACCGTGAAGCTTGCCAATCCAACGTACTTATTCAATGTAGTTTGCACAAGCAGTTGCAGGCGAGTAAGCTTGTACGCACCCTTGTCAATAAGCTATGAGTGCGAGAGTGAGCATAATAATCTTATCGGATCACGTAAGTGCGCACGTGTGGCGCTCGTCCTCGGCCACTGTTTCTCTGAGAGCCAGCATAGAGTAAGTTCAGAATAGTTGGAGTACGCAATCGAGGCGCGGTTTATACTAGAAAACAAGGGGCGTCTCGTCCGAGCGAGTGAGTTGGGGAGCTAGAGAGGGAGTTTGGGGCTGTCGGGACATTGCGGGGCCTGCAACTAGATGTATATGTACTACTGTACGTGTGCTGTACAGGCCGGTCCGACTCAAACAACACACCGTGCCAAGTGCTAGAACAGAACAGAAGGTGATCCGCCAAAAGCCTGGTTCGATGATCCCCTTCCCAAAACGTATAGCCCGTCGAGCTACTGTACGGGCGTTACACTGGCTTAGTAGGTTACAGAGGGATGGCCTCCCGACTGTGCCTTCTCCTGCAACTCTCTTGCCACCTTTGTGAGTCTCAATGGCAACGTTCATCTTTAGCATCGTTAGTCGTAACGTAACTATCAGTCCCCGTATCCTTGGAATTCCGGATCTCTTATCGCTAGGCTAGTCGAGCACCGACCCGGCAAACGTATCTTTCTCATGCTGTTTTGTTTGGAGTTTAGAGCATCATTGATGTGGCTGATAGCCTTGAGAATTGTTACGTCATTCACCAGATGGTCTGGGGAGGGGAACGCTCTACCACTATATTATAGTTCTAGGTGGCAATATTGCTCCAAGTGGGTCAACCTAGTATGATGAAGGCGCCAGAGTTGAAACCAAATAATACGATAATATGATACAGTAAATATAGCCACTCCTCACCAAGTACGATAAGATCTTATAGCTTGTCTGTACAATGTTTTTACAGATGCAGGAGACCGGTTGTGAGCAACGCCGATTATCGGCCGATAGTCATGAGGATGAGGCCGAAGCTGTCCGACGTCCGGCCCTGCGCTGATGCTTCGATGCGGATGCGTGCGACAGCTCACTGGGATCATTTCCAGTTGTATTACCGGCAACAGTGTAATCATCTGACTCGATGGTGTTCCGAGTCGGGAGGGAGGGCAAAAACGCCGGGAAAAGTTACATAATCAGCATGAAAACACTGTCGTGAATGTCACCAGATTAATCCCGGGGCCACATCGAAAACCGCGGAACGTGTTTGAAGGGTGCCAATGTCAATCCCTCTTATCTAAGATTTGGGTCCTTGTATAGGGGATCCTAAGGAGTTCACAGAGGAAGCTGCGACCGCACTGAATACACTGTGTCACTGTGATACTCTGGTCCCCTCGCCCAACTCCGAGTGTCCGTCGGACCACTCTTGACCCCGGGCCGGTGATCCGAGCGCGGGTACAATAGCGACCAGCTCCGAGTCCGGCCTGTCGCCGCGACTGCGCATCGAGGAGATTCCGGCGGCGTTTGCACGAGGCGACGCTGAAAAGCTGTGGCTTGTATTGTATATTATGTTTCGTCGTCAATCACAGATGTTGGCACCTTTCGAGAAGCCTCGTCGCTCTTTCCTGGCCACCAATGCTCAGATTTGGTTTCATTGCCGCGTTCCGAGTCATTACTCAGCATCACATCGCATCTTCCACCGATCCCTTTCATCGCGTGTTTAGTACACAAGTTGAACTTACACTGTGTTGCACAGCACTGTAACAATGTAGCACTCTGACAGGCCTTATATGGGTAGCTTTCTTCCGAGTCGGTTGCTTGTGCGTTGAGTCTGCCGGGCATCCTCAGTGTCTCTCCACACGAGGAGTGAGGCCTACAAAAGGACTTTAGAGCTGCATCAGATTTGTTGAATATAGTTAGACAATCTCGATACTCAAAAACATCAATGTCCTGGAGGAGCGTGCGCCGCCGAGCGGCGAGCTCGGGTTAGTTCGGACACAAGTCTCGCGTTGTTTCTCCGCCTCGTGCTCCGTACTCTCCCTAACTCCTGCCGGCACCGCCTACCTCATGTCCCCTATTCTAACGGTACAACCAAATAAGTAGAATAGCAACTCGGAGTTGCGCAGTCTCCGGACTCGAGATTGTATGTTATGGCACCACCACCAGTGAGTGCAAGTGCGTAACGTGATCTCCGAAACCGCACCTGCGCTCCGACTCTTAACATGCCGCGGCAGACGCCCTCGGGCTCCTTGACAGCCACAACATCGTCGTTCTTGGTGGCGCAGGGCCGTCCACGAGGAACTCCGACGGGTATCACGTGTTCAACTTGCTGTGTCACTGCCGCCGTGGCACACCATCCGACGGGCGACCACATTTGGCACATTAACTGAGGGAATACGATGGCAGAGCGACCGGGTGACGGGGACGTGTGATCCCCAAAGCGTCATCTCAGGACACGACGCTGTCGGAGCGGGAGGCGAAGCTCCCGCAGATAGTGATGCGTGACGTCATTGCCACGGTGAGACTGAGAAGGGAATGTGCAAGAGAATAAGAGGATGGGGGTTAAGGTACCAAAGTGTGAGTCTAGTGGTAGATTGAGCGACACGGTGCGACGGTCAGATAGACGCGTAAAAGACAGGGTAGAGGAAGGAGAGTAATGTCTCGGACAGATTGACCCGACGAACGATCACAAACTTGAACAAGATCAGAGCTAGAGCTATAATATAGGTGACGCTACTTTCAGGGCTGCTGAGCGGATAGAGAAAGCAAGTTGTGCTTGCCTCTATACAGTTGTAGTAGAGCAAGCCCTCCTGAAGTGGAACAACCGACAGGTATTTTGGAGGTAACAAAACTTGCCGTAATTTTGAGGATGAGAGAAGTCACAACTGTGTTGTACAGTACAGGAGGGGAGGGCGCCTAAGGACTCGGATGCACTTACGCCGCTGCATCGAGTTGGCCAAATATACGACAAGAAACAAGACGGAGACTACTGATACCTTCAGGTCTACAATCGCGGTGCAGGCTAACTGGCGAATAAGCGGGGGAGGAAAGAATGTACAATCTAAAGTAGATATGCTGGATGGTGCAAGGCTGTATCAGATCAACGTAAGGAAAGATGTGGTAAATGATGCAGACGTACGAATGCCGCGCGTTAGCAGCCAGGATTGGATTCTGATGTAAGTAGGGAGAATGGCGAGTACGATGACCCGAACTGCCGAGACCTAGCGATATAGAACACGTACCCATTTCCCAGTACTCACTGCACGAACATATCCATATCAAAGCTATTGAGATTCCAACCATGCTCGTAGCCCCTCGATACCGACTACATCTGTGAGCCTCTATGAACTTCCGGCAGCGATTTGACAAAAATTTGACACTTGTGACTAATAACATGCGAGTTCAGACACCCTGTTCTCAAGAGATAGTGGGCTAAAGAGGGCTCTGAGTCACCTCTAGGATCCAGGAAGTGCGGAAGTATGACCAAGGGCCGACAATTAAACCCAGGGGAATGAGATAGCGGTTCTGAGGTTCGATGGATTCACCCATGCGAATGAGGCGACCAGCGCAGAGATGTACCGAACGGAGGCTCTGGCCAAGATAAAGAGATAGATAGCAGGAGGTGGTCCAATTTAGAGTCATCAGCGACGCGTAGTAGCGTTAGCAGGACTTACGCAACCCCTTTTGGCCCTTCCATATGTATTCAACTTGTGCGCTCGTTTAGGTCGCGAGACACGCGCGGCAACAACACCCAGTCAGAGAACGTGATAATATGATCCCTTGCTAGTAGTGTGGAGCTTATCAATCTAAACTACTATCCTCGGTATAGGTAGCACAACCGGTTGGAGGCATGTATGCCTGTACGCACCCTCGTCAACAGGGCGTAGGGTAAAATGCCAGCGTAGTAGAGCTTGAGCTACTACAGTAGTAAACGTACCTTGTCCCTGAGAGCCAGCATAATAGTGACTAAAGCCCGGTTCATGGACCAGAGGGGCGTCTCGTCGGAGAGGGGACCAGAAAGCTAGGGAGAAGATGTGGGGGCGGGGATTGAGAAGAGGTCAGACAAAAGAGTTCAAAGCCAGGTGATTCGCCGCAAGCCATCGTCTGTTAAACGGTTACTGATTGGTTACTGATTGTCAAAAAAAAGGTTCGACATCCGTCACAGAATATTCGCGTCCGCAATCAAGATGAGCGGACGCCTATTGCCATTTTGGCATCTGCTGTTGAAAAAATTGACTACAGCCTTTAGAGAGAACCTTCCTTCAGGTACGGGCGCTACAAGGTCAGTCGACTCCCTGGTCCATGAGGGATGCCTGCTCCTGCAGCTCCTTTGTCTCCCTTGCGAGGCTCGCTCTAAGGTTCATTTGTCAGTATCGTTAATCGCAAGATAGTTATCAGCGCCCGTTTCTTGGGAATGCCAAATACGATTCTTTTATCACAACGGATTACCGTCCAGCAACCGTGTGTTCCACTATGTCTTAATTATCGGTGGCAACGTTGAGGTTTGTGCCCGGAATCGGCTACAGCTGGGGCTAGGCCATTCATCCGACGGAGTTACTACGCACAGCATCCAATCTAGAGAGGGGAACGCTACAGATAATCACGATACGCTGCGGATTCGGGTGCTAACATTGCACACTAAGAACCTCACTGAGGTCAGTCTGGTATCATATAAGGGGGCCAAGTACACAAGTCATTAGGTTACCATAATAGAAGTCGTCCATAACAACCACCACCACCATCAACTACGATAAGATCTGGATAGCCTGTCAGTACAGTCGCAGACAGCCGGTGAGGGAAATGGGTGCCGTACAGCAAGTAACACAACAGCAGCGACGATAATGAGGACGAGGCCAAGGCAGGCGGCCCGACGTCCGGCCTTGCGCTGATAGTCTGATGCAGTCGACAGTTCCTCGGCGGCTCCAGCAGTATCCACGGCGATGGAATAAACATTTGATTCGATGTTATCTATGGAGGGCATGAGGCGGGAAACGATATTCAGGACGCACAAGGGTCGTGAAGTGTCAAAGGAGACTGACCAAGCATCCCACCCTGCTCATTTACGAGGGTACCGAGGTCACGGAAGATCTCTGACAACTCATGAATACCAGTTTCGATCTCTCTAATCTCAGTTTCCCGTTCCTGGATGAGGGATTCTTGGTACGCGAGTTCGTGCGGAGAGAGCTGCGACTGCATGGCTTGGGCCTGCACTTGCTCGGGCACAGCATCCGCGTGTTGACTCAGCCTACAGATTGGACAATCGACTGTGAATCTGAAATATCGGGGTGCGAGGTCAGACCACTCACGTTGCAGGATCCTCCTCCACCGCCAACTTGACGGTCCTTACAACCGTGCGCTGTCTCTCAGCACTGACTTGCTGTGCCCGTTGGAATGCAACGAATGAGAGCTGAAAATCGTGGGCAGTCTTTTGCATCTGTGTCTTCTTACTTGGCTATGTTACCGTCAGCTTCGAGCACCGACACAGGATATATACGAAACAGGGCACACCAGAGTTGCTTGTAGCGCAGCTAGCTTCTTGAGTTCATCTGAGCCGCGCCTTGTCATAGCACGAGTCGTCTCTGTGAGTTCATGGCTGGGAGAGAAGGTAGGGCTTGACATTCCATATTCAAAGAATGGGGGATACGCACAGGCCCTTGCGTAAGGATGACGAATCTCTGGGAGTGCCTAACTGGTCGACGAGCTTGAGGATGCCTTGTACATTTGCATTAATCTTAAAGACTTGAATGGAGAGGGAGGATTGTAAGTTTGCAAATGCAGATTCCTCGAGTGAGAGAGGTAGATCCCGTGATGAGGAATTAAAAGGTTGGCTTGAGCCAGCTTCTATGTCTTGAAAGCTCATGATTGCTCTTCTATACAGTTGCACCGGCAGTTGCAGTCCCGCAGCAAGTCCCGCGCGTGTTTGGTGTCAACCCTGACACGTGCTTCGATATCCTAATTTGTACTCTGTATCACGACCACGACCATGACCCGCTTGCTACGCGTACGCAAGCTTCTTCATGACCGCCGTGGTCTCCCCATCCCCCACGTCGACATTATCGTGCGCGATACTCACCTCTCTCGCCTCTCTGAACACTATCACAATACCCTCGCCGATGACCTCTTATACCTGACCTACAATCACGAGAGCCGCCCGCGCCCTCCACCTCGCAATATCCGCCTCATGTATGACCCCGAAGACCCATATGTCAAGTTGCGACACAACCCGACCGTGGGTGGCTCCCAGCTCGGCCGCAAGCCCGCACCCGCGACGACATCGGAGAATGTTGTCCGTCTCGAACGCATACAGCTCCACACCATGGCCAAGGACGCGCTCGTCAGCCGCCAGAACCTGCTTGGGCCCATCATGGCTCTGCGCGCCCTCTCCGGTGAGACGGAGCACGGCGGCGGGCGTCGCGGCAGCACGGGTGTGCAGGTCGTGCGTGGTGTCAAGTCCGTTGGCGGCTGGGTGCGCCCCAGGCTCCCGCTCGGCGCCAAGGTCGACCTCCGCGGCGCGAAGATGTATGACTTCCTCGGCACCCTCACAGAGTTCGTCCTCCCCCGGCTGCGCGAGTTTCCAGGCTTGCTGCTCCCGCCAGCCTCTGCCAATCTTCAGACCCCGGCGGGCGTGTCCGGCGTTGTGTCTTTTGGTCTTCCCCCCGAGACAATGGGGTTCTTCCCCCAAATCGAGGTCAACCTGGACGCTTACCCGAAAACCTATGGAATGCATATACATTTCATAACGAACGCGAGGGGAGTTGGTGCGCAGGAGCGGGCAAGGCAGCTCCTCTCGGGATTTCAAATCCCATTCGCGCGCAGGTGATGCACCCGTTACTGGTTCGTTCGTTGCCTTTTGGTTTCGACCGTATAGCAAGTTCCCCTCTCTGTATAGATTACCCCCAAAATTCCTGCGTAGTGAGCTGGATATATAATTTACTGGATTATGAAAATACAAGTTTACGTCCGTGCCCTACGGCACTCTACGTAAACTTGTGAAAATATAGCCTGTCCCTCGACCGAAAACCCTCAGTTGTTTCTACTAACCAGGCACGGCACTACGGTCTGCTTCACCATGCTGCGCAGCCCTCCCCACCCCCTTCTATGATGGACGCTGGGGAAGCGAAGAGGGCGAGGAAGTGTTGGCACACGTATGAACGACGATCATGTCACCGAGCCTGCGTGGACAACTGGGCATCCCATGTCCGTCGCATAAAGGTCAATGCTTCCACACAAACCGTCAGCAGTTTCCGAACCACGTCTCGGCGCCGTCGCTGCGGCTACATGTTCAACGGCAGAGCTACTGGAAGGCCAGCCAAGTTCGTATATGCCACATCGTTGGGTAGGTACCAACTTTCTCTTGTATTTCTCATCAAGGGTCGGTTTACGGAGCTGTCATCTGATGCATCAGAGCTATTTAGGACGGTTCCCAAACAGTCTTAGATGGTTCTAAACCCCTCTCGCTTTATAGATGGCGATGGATGGATGGATGGATGATCGGGGTGCCTTTACTATGGGTCGTCTAGGGGCTTCGTCCTTGTTCTCATCCTGCAGATAAATTGACGCATTGTGTTTGCCTTCGTGCGTCCAATCGTTCACATGAGTGCTCCACGACCCAGTTGAGGAAGTTTCGTCAGCACGTTCCTACTACGATATGGTGTGAAAATGTGAAAAAGGACATTTGGCGTTTCACTCCAAATGAATTCGGCTCTCCTGCCCGGCCTTCTAACGCCTGCTCGTAGCGCCTGTCTGTACTCCAGCACATCACCCTCGCCTCCGTGATGATTTTGAGCAACGCCCTGGTACCATAATGGGGAGTGGAGTATTCCAAAGAACCCTTCGGTTGGGGGCCTCTTTGTCTTCCTCGTGACTGGCCTCGTGAGTGCGTTCTTGGGCCTTGAAAGATTGAGTTTTTTTGACGGTAACGTACATACCGAGTCACAAAAGGCACCCAACCAAAACGCATGGCCACCTTTCCTAGTTCGTGGGGATACCAGTTCGATGTACTGTGATCTAGAAACTTTAAGCCACCACAAATGTCTAGGGATGTTGGCACCGTTGGCACCTCTGCAATTGAACTCAGACTCTTGCATTTGTATGAGAATCCAGAAGCGGGGAGGGTGCTGGGTTGTGGTTTCTTCTAGCAACCCAGTTATGCAGGTGCTTCTGGTAGCCATCATGATTGTGCATTACGATGACGCCGCCCTGTGTTCACAGTATACGGAATCCATGTAAGGTAGCGACACACCTGTGAACACCAGTACAGTAGCACCCCGAGGAGCGCTGAACAATATCCTTTCAAATGACTGTGCAGATAATTTAACGCCCGGGGCCAGAGCGCCCATTAGAAGTTTCCTAGCGCCAGTCACGCCGGTGCTGCACCAAGAACACAATTCATTTCACAAGTTTACATCATACAGCCGTTCAGCCTTTCAACACAAAGATTACTCTACCTTACCCTTGTTGGCTTAGCGCATTGCCGTTTGTGGCATACGCGAACCTTCAGGATTCCTGCTTGGGATTATGAAATTCTCCAAGTTGGCTTCGCTTGACTTCACACGGCTGACACGGCGATGTCTAGGCCAACTACTAGTACCTCACCACTTGGGCTGACTGCCAACTGGTCCCTTCAGGTCCACTCAACTCGGGTGGGGGGGTCCACATCCTTCTAGCCAAAATGGATGGTATCTTCCCATTCCTTGCATTGGTGCTAAATGCTCGCCTAGCGTTATGACGCAACCCAGGTTCCCCCTTGAGGATCTAGCTCATTGGTTCGGGCGCCGGCCCTGGCCCACGATGCCATATTCGGGTTTGCGGTCCTGTGCTTTGACTTGATAAGTCACGGAACGCCTGTTATGTGACTCCCTGCGCAATAGGATAAATGTGGCCTTCTGTTTGGACGAAGACTCGTAGTTTATGTGAACTTGCTTACGCCACATTCTTGGGACTTGTATCTCAAGTATTAAGGGACTAGAGATCGCAGCAACAGTCACTTGACTTTGAAACATATCTCCGCCCCTGCGGTGGCACGACCTAATTTGGCTCCAATCTTGTTTGGTTTTCAATCTCAAACACCGCAGCCACTGGCACGGATGACCCAATCTGGACCATGACGGCAATCAGTTGTACCAGGTCGGTGTCTGTTATTTTCGAATTACGCCTGCCATATAAAACCCTACACAACAAACCACTGCAAGGACATCTCCGCCGGGAATGCGGCACTGGCACCCGGGGACTCAGGCGCAGTGCTTCTTTCTCGCGACAAATAAAGCAAGCGATATTTGGTCTGTCTATTGTTCCGTCTCACGCATTTTTCCGTCGAGAACTCAGAAAACCAAAACCGGACAACCACAGATCGTGCATTTGGCGGAGCTTGTCACCCTTTGCGGGGAACGCGGTTTGTACGGAGAGGGGCGCATCGGAGGCTATCTTACTCCTCTACATCACTCACCTCATATCGATCAAACTTTCTTTTGATTTCTCGCCTTGTCTGCTGCGGAGAATTAAAGTAGGAGTATGAGCCTGATATTTTATCTTGCCTAGCAACTCGAAGAGGTAACAGGTCCGAGTTGCGCATATCCATGGCTCCGGGACATAGGCTAGGAGCCCTGAATCATCCTCACACAGGTAAGTTAGCGTGGACTTCGATGGAGAGGTCCAATTTCGATTATATTTAAATTTGCCGGCCCAGTAACTGAAGGGAAGCGGGACACGTGCATAGCGGTTCACATACCTACCAGAAAGTGCGGTCCATGTAAGGCATTTCGGTGGCGGTTTCGGCAATTGACCCCCTGTAACTCCTTCCAAACAAATATTGCACCGGTTATCCCGTCTAGTCGGGTGCAAAATCCCCGTTCCCATTCACACTCCCACTGTGACCCGACCCTTAGATCCCCCCTCTCATTTTTTTAGCCCGATGCCCTGATGCCCGCTACCGGGATCCCAGCCAGCAGCCAATTCATCAAGCCATTAGCATGTGGCAGTACATGTACCGAGCGAGTTCCCCACTGTACTCAACCCACGAGAGTAACTGTCTATACCCTCCCTGCCCAACCTCTACCTCCGTTGCCGTTGGGACTTGGGACTTGTCCTTGGACAAGCACCTGAGGTCTGTGGTAACCTACGCTTGTATCCCCTCTGCTACAGGTGCGTGAATATGCCCAAGAAATGTTGAAATCCCTAGCGGCCTGTATCTTTCCAGCCCCATCATCAATTCTTTTCTGCGACCGCCTACTAGTAGTTCGCAGTGCATACCTCTGTCGAGCAGATAATCGGTACGAGACATCTACTTAACAATATTCTATGAAAAGCAGGGCCTCTCGATCCCCCCCCGCCCCCACCTCGC
>QLOS01002384.1:1290-19452 GCA_003313725.1 Russula sp. MG48 | reverse complement strand
GGAATGCCATGGCGGCTGACGGCCGTGTACTAGTGGTCCTCGTGCTGTGCGGCTGTGCGAGGGTAGGCTGTACAAGAACCTCTCTTCCGAGATGGCCGCCGTATGGTTCGCCGTAGCTAGAATCGCGTGTGAGTCTCAGACCGTTCGGTGCGTCAGATGGAAAGGAATGTCGCGGGCAGGGACCATCCAATCCGGAGGAGCCCGCTGGGAATATGTCCTGGGAAATGCGCATGTTATCTAGGAAGATCCTGCGGTTAGAATAGCCTGCTGCCTATGATCGCCGCTAGTTTGCGGAGATGAAAGGTGAACCGGTGAACTTGAATAGTCGTTTTGCCGGTCACAAAAGCGCTCCTCGAGAGGAATGCATGTCCGAATAGCCCGTGTCCAATCAAGTGCAAGTAATCCTCAATCACGTGATCGATGATCGTGAGAATATCACAGGCGGCCAACCAAATTGCATCGCCCTGTCGCCTTGGCTTCGCCACACCTTGACTTTCTCCATCCTCTGTGAGGTTTGCCTGGCGCATCATCCCCCCCAGTCCCCCAAATCCCAATCCCTTCTTTTGTACAGAGTCAAATGCGTCTCATCACTCCTTTTGCTTTTGCTCTCGCGCTTGCTGGTCAAGGTATGAACCACCGACCATTACGCCCCAACTTGCAACGTTCTCAGACTGACTTACTTCGAATCAGCCCTGGCTTTGGAAATAGTTATCGGTGGTCATGTCGGAAACGTTACGGCCGATAAGTTCTTGACCATAGGGGATGCTGACCTTACTAGCCGGGTGAGGCACCCCAAGTGATTTGACTGACGTCCTGCTGACGATTCCGCTAGTGTCAACCCTCCTGCTCGCCCGCGACCACAGCCATTGAGGTGTGCTGACCAACTTTCTTGTCTGTTTTCCGAGACTGAGGCAATTTCCCTAGGCCTGCGAGGGTGACGACACTTGCCTGTGCCGCAACGCGACAGTCACAGCTATTACCGCTTGCCAGCAATGCTACTTTACGACCCTCATTCAAGAGAATCGCCGGATGCCTGACCCAAGAGCCGGATCTACCCCTGCTCTTAAAGGTGGGTAGATGTTCTTTAAAGATCTCGCAGGATTCAAACGCTCAAAATTCCATGCAGCGTATGTCACGGCTTGCCATGCATCCTCCGCGAATGTCACCGTCCCAGCTACGGAAGTTGCTCTGAAGCTCCCTTCCGATTGGGATGGACCCACTGGTATTCACTTGAACCTTGGCGAGACGATTGTCTACGTTGGGGCCGGCGCTATCATTGGCGTTGGCTCCTTGGCGATTCTTTGCACCATGTAAGAGCCAGGAGTTGTGTGTGTTCTGGTGTCGTGTTTTCAGCCGTAGTGGGTTTGGCTGAAGTAGTACAGCATACCGTTACCGTTGCTATGGGGGGTTTGATTAGGTTTTGGTTTTGATCTCATTTCGTGGGAGAATATCAGGACGGTCATGCATTTATGATTAAGTAATGGTTCGTGTCAGTATGTAAGGGGTAACGAGAGAAAAAGTGAATTGAATAGAATGAGTACCGTCCAGTATATTGTACTGCACTGTACTGTACTGTACGAACCTTGACCAGCTTCACCACGGAATTACGCGCTGCCCAATCTGGCTACCCAATTCTGGGTGGACGTTCGTTTCGTATTTCGCAATTCTGGCAGCCTACATAGTGCGTCTCGACGCGTCGAGACTGCCACCCGCCAACAGACAAAGACACATGGTCCCCTGGCCACGCCGGTGTTCCGAATGTACCCACCCTGTAGACTTTTAACTTCGTCACATCCCCGGAATTCTGTGATGAAACTCGGGTGGCCATCTCCCAGTCGATCCCTGGCAACCCACACGGCCACGGCGCGTCCCCCACATTATCGCACTTGGGAAGACGAGGCTGTACAGGACATGATGTTATCATGGCCACAACAACAGGGCTTTCGCGTTCCTTCATCAAAGGACGACATCTCCGTCCGTGATGAGTCCCTCAAGGCAGCGTCACCGCTTCGGTCACCTGTGTCCGATTGTTCACCTCCTCGTTTCGACTGGCGGCTCAGGGCACCGTCGCGTGTGCCTGCCTTGCGCAATGCCCGCAAGACATCACGCGATGAGAAAGAAGCACAGCCGTGCATCAAGCGCGTGATACCCCAACAAGTCGAGATCCAGCCGGGGGAGCGTTTTCATAACGAGGTGAGGGCATATGAAGATAGGTGGGTTTTTCTGTCCTTATCTGAGGTCATTACAGAGCGTTTCCTCCTAGATTCTTACCCCTGCTGGAACTCGAGCAAGCCGAAGAGGAGAGGGAAATGCGCGAAAGACTGGCAAAGTGGCCCCTCAAGCGGTTGTGCGGCGAAGGTTATTGCATCACCGGGATGTCGGCATTCTGGTTGGATTCAAAGCTTGGCCACGTCGCCGCCTTTAGCCTTGGTCCTGGAGTTGCACTTCCGGATAACAAGTTCGAGTAAGTGTTTTCGGGCAATTTTATGGTGTGTCTGATGAATGCCCTCCCTTCCAGAGGTGGTACAACCGTTCTCGTCACACGTATGGACCCACTCCAAGAAAAGCCTATGCACGGGTGGGTGCTTTCGCGGACTTCCACCCAGTTACGGGTGTTATTTCGAACATTGTTCGACCTCGATAGTCAGCCATGGAGGTAGGGCACAACTGCCAGGTCTATGGTTTAAGTGCTGAATGGGATTGCCAAGGTTGGATCTTGGGCAGTCCAGTATCGCCTATGAGCGCATGTGCCATGCCGTCACACAACTACACCAGGACCCGCGGGCTCTCGAGAAGGATAACTCAAACCCGGGGAGCGAACTTGTCCTATTGGGCACGCACCTGCGCGACGTTATCCTGCGCTCATTTTCTTCGTCCGCGGGCGTGCACGAACACAAGCCGTTTCAGGCCGCAGATGACGCGTCATATGCCGCACACGACGCATTGGATCATCCGGGTCTGATTGGGGTCGAGCATGGGGGCATTTTCAAAGACGATATGCGAATCCAGAGTTGGACGAGGAGGCTTTCACGCGTTAATCCAATTCGTATGGAGGGAGATCCGGAACTGCATGGGTTAAACGCGACGCAGATAAGGGCAGTTGCCATGATGCTCGGCGAGCGAATCAGCCTCATTCATGGGGTAAGGTCGATTTTACTTTTCTCTGTTTCTTGACTGAGCATTCATTCCGTAGCCCCCTGGGACGGGCAAAAGCAAGACAATTATCGAGGCGGTCCGGCTATTAAAGGTGCGTTCTCATACACAAGTTATATCTACAAGCCTGACCTGGCAGTTCAGGCCGATTTCGAAGTCCCCGTCCCTGTACTTATCTGTACGTATACGAACATGGCACTTGACCACGTCGTTGAGGGCCTTGTTGGACGGGGCCTCAAGCCATTGCGCGTGGGCCTTGATGGCAAGGTTCGGCCAGCTCTCAAGGACTATACATTAGAGGCCTATCTTGATCGACATCCTCAACGGAGTGAGCTGGAACGTCTTGTCCGCGAAGAAGCAAGGTTGCAGGAGAAAGCACGGCTTTTGGAGAAAAACATTGACAAGGCGCGGGATCATCCAGTTCGCCTTGCCAGCTTGCGAGCTATCATGGCAAATGTCGACCGTCAGGTCTGGGTAGTCAAGGCTCGGCTCTTCAAGCTACGCCAAGCCATGATTACCGACGTCCTGAAGCAGGCTGACGTAGTGAGTTCGCGCATTGATCTCCCTTCCCATCTTTGCTGACGGCTTTGTATTTCCTAGATCTGCACGACATGCATAGGCGCAGCATCCTCAGAACTGAGGAGCATCGATTTCCCAGTCGTTTTCCTTGATGAGGCATCCATGGCTACTGAACCTGCATCGCTGATCCCGTTAATGAAAGGCGTACGTCGCGGCCTCCCCGACTACCCGGTGGCCCGTTCACGAATCTGCT
Organism: Russula sp. MG48; assembly: GCA_003313725.1. Taxonomy (NCBI): domain Eukaryota; kingdom Fungi; phylum Basidiomycota; class Agaricomycetes; order Russulales; family Russulaceae; genus Russula; species Russula sp. MG48. Next base: position 15,527 of record QLOS01002384.1, on the reverse strand, counting down.
CCCCGCTTGACAGTCGCAACATGTGGTGTTGATCGGCGATCACAAGCAGCTGCCACCTGTGATAAGAAGCCGTGAAGCCCAGTTACGGGGTTTGACCATCAGTCTTTTCGAGCGTTTGACAGAAGAAGGCGGTACGTTCTGAGAGTGCTCGTCCAAGATTCCTGTCTTAACACGGCGTCTGTCAGTTGTACCTTCAATCATGCTTGACATGCAATATCGGATGCACCCCGAAATTTCGCGCTTCCCTTCCTCCGAATTCTACGCGCGCTCATTGAAGGACGGCACCGTCGATACGAGAGGAAATGTGCTTTCCCAGTTGCAGCCACCGGTGTCTGAGCACCTCGTGGTCAACGCCTTGACCGGAGACAGGCCGTCGGTCGTGTTCTTGGACCATGCTGGTCTTGAGGCAAAGAAGGATCGCAGCAGAATCAATGTGACCGACGCAGCTATCGTTTGCGCCGTCATCGAAGATCTGCTACGCCAGAATGAGGTGATGTCTAGCTTTCTGCCCTGCCGAAGTGGCTCCCTAACACCACACCCAGGATCTGCGCGGCGACGATATTGGTGTCATCTCCCCATACGTAGCGCAGATTTCGCTCCTGAACTATTTGCTCAACGTCGACCCAGATCACAGAGAACGGTTCCGTAATACTCTGGGCCCGAACCGTGCCAAGGAGCTCGCGCAGATCGAGGTCAAAACCGTGAACGGGTTCGAAGGCAGGCAGAAGGAGGTCGTGCTGTTCTCGACCGTGCGGAACAATGCTGCCGGTGCTCTCGGCTTTCTCGCCGACCGCCGGCGGCTCAATGTGGGGTTAACGCGAGCGAGACGAGGGTTGTTTGTGATTGGGGGACTGGCGACGCTGCGCGCCGGTTCATCAGCTCGTGGTGGTGTTGCATGGAAGCACTATGCAGATTTTCTGGCCGCGGGGCAGTTGGTGCGACCACTGAAAGGCGACGCGCTCCTACAGGTCTTAGACAGGTCTGGTCTGGTTGGAGAAGTGGAGAATGTGAGAACCAAGTGAAGCATCTCGGCTTTCCCGCAACATCTAGAGCGTGCATAGTTTTTCGGTTGCCTCGGTCGGCACTTATTGTACAAGCTTTTTGAATACCCTTATAGCGTAACGAAGACGTCTCGCGTTTTCGGTCATCTTTAAGTAATACATTCCATCATTTAGTCAATAAAGAACTCGCGATGCCAAGTCTCCCTGACAACTTCAAAAGATGGTGAGAAAATTGAAGGCCATTTTTCATACATCAAGGAAGCGGCATACCCGCAGATGCCACGTCGCCCGCCGGACACCGGACGGACTATCGGTTGTTACCGCGGGGGCTAATGGCAATTTCTTTGGCCCAGGCGACGCGTGAGAGGTTGATACAGTAACCAGCATCGTTCGGTTCGAGTTGTCAGGGTCGATCGTCGGTCAGCGAGAGAATGCTTTTGAGAAGACCACCGCACAATGGTTGTATCGCATGATCATCGTATGCCGCGGAATAATTTGCGGCAATATATCGAGCGCCTCGGAGCAATGGGGGCGCGACGGCAACGGGGATGCGGGGGGGGGTAATCATGACAAATTCAGATCGCTGGCCACGGCGACTCGGACAGTTCAGGAGTGGTTGAAAGAGGAGTCACGAGGGATATCTTGGAAAACCGGATCTGGTGATATTAGTTATACATACTCAATCTAGTCAGGGATCTCGGTAAGATCTTCGACTGAACGCATTCCGGTGTCAAGTTATCTTATTTCCGTCCATCCAACATTTACGATTCTAGGATTCGCTTCCCCTTTCCAAGGCGAGCTGGACGCGGACGCAGGTCTTCGAGCTTACCCCCCACGCCGTGATTGGCTAGAGCATGTGGGGCGCCATGGTGCTGTTTTCCGCTTGTGTAGATATCCCCGCCGAATTACATTCATTCATCTTTCGTGCGCGGGCACAAACACATTTGGAGGGGACCATGATGGAATCAACCCGAAGGGCCTCGCCTCGCATTGCGCTTGGCAACAGTAGTATCTGTCTGCCATTGGGCGTTGGGATCTGGAGAAGGTGGGGTATCGCGTATTCGCGTTTCGTTTTTCGGCTATTGGCTGTCAAGATTGAGCATCACGGTCGGTCAGTCGCGCATCGAACGAATAACATTAGACTGTAGGAGGGGGTGGAACGAGAGCGACGATCGCACCCGCAGGTTTCATTACCTCGTCTCTCTTCACTTCTCACATTCCTCTTTCGCACTTGCAATTTCTCATTTCAGAGGCTGTTCCCCCACCTAAAGAAGGCCTCGGTCACTTTCCTTGCTCGCACTCGTACAGTGAGCAACATGACCCTCTCACACCATTCCCTCGAGTCCATCCCTCTGCAGTCTTATTTTCGCCCCTCCTCGTCCCCTGCGATTATGCCAGTCCTTCCACGTAACGATCCTTCCACCTGCACCACCTATATACCCCCTCTCTATAAACCGTCCCCAATACCACATATTCCACGTATGTTGCTTATCTTCTCACGTTGGCGCCGCCGCTTACTTCGATAGACTTGGAGAGGGGGACAAGCGAAGTATCGACCGGCACGGTTTCCGCTCGTGACACCGCTTTTCTAACAAGCCACTCACGCGTTCTGAGAGCGAGTCTTTCCATTCCATCATCTCGCCTTCGCTCAAGTAAATTTCTAGTTTCACAATCTCCCTCCGCTCCCGTCTGTTTTCCTTCGTAACCTCTTCCTCGACGCCACCACGAAAGAGAAGAAATGTGTACGGTGACATTCCCTCGCAACGATTTTGCCCAACCTGAACTTATCCTAGTCCGCTCCCATTCCGAAGTCGCTCTGGACGCGCCGAGCTGACTACTCAGGCGTCCACGTTGGTTCAAGCGACGGAGTTTGGGCGGTCTTCAGTACCCATGAAGAGGTGCGTTAATTTGTGCACAGCCACCATCTCGTAAGATCGAACCCGAAGGCTATATGTGCCCCCGTCCGCGGCGCTCGCTACGGTGTGACGCGCCGCTCAGTTATTCCTATTCTTCGTCACATCTGGCCGTTGCCTTGATGAATTCGTTTCACTTTTCCTTTGCAATTTATAAATACGTACGAAGGTTGACTTCAGTGCCTTCCCCTCCCTTGTGCAGGCCTGCTCTGCTCTTGCTTTGTTCAGCGCATCTGTTTCAGTTTCGCCCGCCCTTGAATCCGACTTGGAGCCGCTGCACAGCCTGCAGCGATTCCAACTCCACACAATAGTATTTGTTTCCGCCGTTTTTCATATGCCACATTATCCCTCACATGTGAGTTCCTTATTTCCAGAGTCCTTCAATGTCCATAGAGTCGCCAATACCAGCCAAGGATCTCTCCCTCTCAAGCGACATCGTTTCTCGACAACCAAGGTCACCTTGGTCCTCTCAATCCATCGTCTCTCCCTCCCCCGACCTGAAAGCACAAGGAATCTCTCCTAGCTTCACTCTTTCGAGCAATCCTCCCAATCCTCGGACTGTGTTTCGTCAGGGTGACTGGATGTAGGTTTATTGTCTTTGTCCATTTCCATTTCTCGGTCCGTCTTGTTTTGCCATGTCTGACGATCGAACCCATTTCTAGGTGTCCCTCTGCCCACTGCGCTGCGCACAATTTCGGGTGAGTTCAGATCCTTCCGCTTGCCCCTATCTGGGTTTCAACGCTGCCTCCCCCCTATTTTTGCGCAATGTTGCTAACTGAGACGGCCAGACGCAACTTCTCCTGCATCGGTTGCGGCAGTCCACGCCTCTCCTCACTGCACGCCCCTTTCCCAAGGACTTCTTTCACCACCATTAATTCGTCACTGGTTCCATCTCCTCGCTTTGTTGGGACTCCCGAGCTCGAAATGCCCGCATCGCTTTCTCACAGGATCCCTCATATTCTCACGCCCTCTGGCCGAGCGTTCAGCGTGGGCGGTAGAGTACAGGACTTATCCTCCGATCCTTTGGCACCTTGCATCCTGTTCTGGCCAGACAATGAGCCTCTTCCTGAACAGGGGCAGATACGTCCGAGTAGCCTTGTTGGAGTCCCAGTACGCATATGCCCCACCGTGCTCACACTTGTCTAACTCGCACTATTCACAGCACCCTCCTATCCTTAATACAGGCAATAGAGGCCCGATTGAACACCAACCCGGTGATTGGGTCTGCAGGAAATGCAACTATCTTAATTGGCGCAGACGGAAGGTGTGCCAGACGTGCTATCCTTGTGAGTATAGTCGTTGCATTATCTCCACTATTGCTCTGATCATGTCATGGCAAAGACGCTGAGGGAAACGGGGATTCAATCCCCGCCGCAGTTCAGGCTGATCGCATCAAGCGACTTCGTGATGCTCTTGCCGCAACTCTCCCTCTGTCCATTTCCACCGTTCCGACTACTTCTCTGGACCACCTTCCGCATTCCCCATCTATGCACATACACCGTCCGCAGAGTTGCTATTTAGATTCATTCGGATGCCCCCCAGTGTGTCCCTCAGCCTTGCGGAGTCTCGATAAGAACAAGTCAAGTGTGGAACTCGGTTTGCGTTTCAAAGACACTATTTACCAGACGTCTACACCACCCATTTCCTTTTCATATCCGGAACCTGCGCTCCTTCCTATGGACAATATATCCGGTCCTTTCCTTCCTTCCTGTCTGCAGGACATCGTGCAATCACCGTCACTATCACCCACGTCAACAACGTCCGCTGACTTGTCGGTAGACGACGTTGCCAGTCCCGTATCGGTTTATTCAACAGGTAGCGCGAAGCACTCGACGAACGGTGAGCGCCACTTGCATGTGCATCGCACGCCATCCACTGTCAGCCTGGGTCTGGGTAACATCTGGCAGCTTGACGGGGAAGAAAGTAAAGCGCTTTCTGGTTCGATTTCATCCCAGAATGAGATGTCACGTGTCTGATGGACCGTGATTTTCGCGGATGGGCTGGGTGGAGATACAGTAGTGGCCGGCCTTTTTTTTTCGCGACTTCCTCGGACTTTCGCGTACCCTCGCTTGCCTTCGGCGACGGATCGCGCCTGCTTGTTACCTACATATGGCATTACTTTTTGGAAGGTTCGAAGGATGGATTTGTAATAGGTGGGGTTGTGCTTGTGTGACCTTAGTACTTAACATACGGAACAATGTACTCACTCGCTGTTGCTTGCGCTGCCCAATGGTCTATATCTAGAACATGGATTCAGTTGGATAATTATAACGTGCTGATTGGGTAAGCATCACACTTTCAGAAAAGGAAATTACCCAGCACCTTGTTATTTTTTGAACTCAGCAAAAAGGTCATGATAAATAGTTCATCAGTTTTCTAACAAAAATCTTTTTGGGTCTTTTTGGGTCTTCATCAGGTTTTGTGCAAAACACTTTTCAGACTTTTGGCACTTTTTGGCACTTTTTCAATTGTCTGCAAGTTGAAAAGTGTCCACAAGTTCAAAAAAGTTTAAACAACTCCACAAGTTCACAAGTCCACCTGAATGAGTGACACTGTCCATGTCATGTTGAAGTTGAGGTTGGATCACCAGGATCAGTCCAGGATCTGAGTAGGCTCAATTTGTTAGGCTCACTGGGGCCTGACGCCTGATGAGGCAGATGCGGGCTCTCACTTGACTTCAACCTTGGTGGTGTCCCAAGGTTCTTAAAGCGATAAGATAGCAGATGGTCCACACTATTGTTAGATAAGTGAGGATCAAAGCAAGAAGTAGGGTGAGCTTGAAGTAAGACAGTTCGATCTTGAGGGAGTTAAGATAAGATCGCAGTATGACTTCAGAGGGTGCTGAGTGGCGACTCTGTTACGCTCGAGCTCTGAGCATATCGAGGTCAGTCTGTTCGCTGAGTCTGTGGAGCTGACTCAGACACTGCTAGTCCCTCGTAACTAGGGACGTGAGTAGTGGTGGTCCCCTTATGTGCACAGCCCTAAGTCAAGGGTTCAATGCAGGGGCATCAAGTCAGGCAATCGGCCTGAGGATCTGAGGGTTCACAAGATGAGAGGGGAATACGATAGCCACCAAGGGCCAGAGCGTAGCTCGGTATTGGCACAAAGAGAACAAGCCTAGAGAGGCAGTCACAGTCTAGGCTACCTTATATAGAGAGTGGGCGCGGGAGCGAGCTTCCTAACGAGTCACGTGAGTCTGGTATCGTACTGGGGTCGTGGGTTCGAGACATCATGGAGGTAGCGCAACTAGAGAATGGGAAAGGGGAGTAAAGAGAAGGGTGAAAGGGAAAGAAAGGGTAACACTGCCCCCCTTCTAAGTCTGAAGATGTCCCGGCTTCACTGGGCATCTGTCATTGTTACGTCCTCTTCGGGGATGCTGATGAGTGTGTCTACCTCCTCTGAGTGGTGCTGGAATTTCTGGGTGAATTGTCTGCGAGCTGAGGCTGCTCGCCTACTGGCTTCGTCTATCGCTTGGATTAGCTTTTGTACGCGACGCTCTAGATCATTCTTTCTGTTATTCGTGGTTTGCGAGCGTCGTCGCCGGGGGTAGTGCGATATGGTGGGATGTCGTGTTAGTCCATCGGGTGTGGGGTAGTATAGGGTCGGCTTCAGCCAAGGTCGAGGGGGTGAACGAATGAGGGTCGAGGGTGAAGAGGGTTCAGGGGAGGACATGGGGGTGTCTTTTGAGGAACGGGGGTCAGTGTACCCTTGTCAGTATCGTACAGATTCGGAACTTGAGTCATATCGGGTCAGGGCCGAGTCACACATCACGGTCACGATTGGTATCGTAATTCAGAACAACGAACCAAATTGGGTGTAGTCAAGAACTGCACGGGATTCATCGGAAAGGGTGATTCTGCCATTGTCAATGGCCTGGAGGATGTTGTCGCTAATCCTGCCGAACTGTTTCAGGCGTTCGAGGATTCGGTGGTCGTGGTCTGGGGTGCCGTGGCATGTCTCATCGCAGGCAATCTGGTGAATGGTGGAGAGGGTGATGGCAATGGAGTGGGCTTCTTGGTTGGCGTCACGTAAGGTTTGTACTTCCTCTGGGCTCCAAGCTACTTGATACGTGAGGGCTTGGTCGTGCATCCGATCGAGTGCATCTCTGAATGCTTGTCACGCGAACCGTGGTCGCGGCGATCTTAGGGCGAGTATGGGTACTGCAGAGACGGGGACGGAGGCTCGGACGGTGTCAGTGAATCCAGAGGTGACAACGCTGGTGGTTGCGTGGTATGTCTCATTGGCGTGGGTGGTTGCTGCATCTGTTCGAGGTTCTTCATGATCTGTCCCAAGCTGAGCCAGTTCAGCTTCCAGCTGGTCCAATAGATCGTCAGTCGTGTGTGCTCCGGGGTGACATTCGGTCGGCATGTCTGTCTGCATTGCAACCGATGGGTAACTGTAGCTAGATGGAGCCTCTGGAAGATTCGTGCGAGGTCAATTCGGATATGGTTCAATTCGGTCGAGACTGGAGCCAGATGGCTCGCAGTCTGTCTGTCACGGGCGTTTACAGGGAACACTTGGTAGAAGTTCGGATACGTGGTTGGTGGCAGCGGTAGTAGAGGGTTCCACGTGTGACAATCCGGGAGGTGCAGTAGTGGCATAGTAGGCGTGATATTGGAGGCGTTTCTTTTCGGTGGGTGAATATGGTTCGAATGGGAATGGGGGCATTAGCGATGGTAAGGGCACTGATCGGTTTTGCAGAAGTAGCTGTGAATTCGTGCGTGCCGCTCTTGTCGTGTTTCGTGGCGTTCTGCTCCAAGTAGGAAGGGGATGGCTTCTGGTGAGGCGAGGATGTGGAAGGTGTGGAGGTTTGGAGGTCTTGGGTATTCTTCTTTCAATGGATGCGTTCGTGTGTACCATAGATTGTGGTTCATTCAGCTGGTGTCGAAGCGGGTGGTCGGTTGTATAGGGATTGTGTGTTGGATTCTGGGGAGTAGTTTGAGGAGTGCGTATCTTGCTGGAAGTCGTGTCGTTCTGCCTGTTCTTGTAGTTGTTGCTGCTGGTCTCGTGTTCGGTTGTGGGGCTAACGATTTTGGTGCTTCTGCTGTTATCGATGGGGTGGGCGTAGAGGAATTACCCCCCTCTCTAGGGAAGCGACGCCTTGGTGCTTGTGGCGTGGCTCGTGGTGCATCAGGGTTGCGTCGATAGAAGTCTTCGATGAGGTCAGGTGCGTGAAGGTCCAGGGCCGAGACCCATGAATCTTCAGATGCGGGGAAGCCCTTCCAGTGCACGAGGAAACGGAGTTCCCGTCGTCTGCCGTAAAGATCTGCCTTGCGAATCGATTCGACTTCCCATTCGGGCTCTCCCTCAATTACTTCTGGATCTGGTTGGGCGTAATTGTGTCCATGAGCGGCTGTTTCGACGTATCGTGTGAGGAGGTCCACATGGAATGTGGGGTGAATCCTCATTGACGTGGGGAGCCGGAGTCGGTAGGTAACCGGTGACAGCTTCTGGGTGATGGGGAACGGTCCATATTGTCTGGGTGCTAACTTCATCGTGGGGTAGTGTAGCTTGAGGTTACGCCCTTCAAGCCACACTTGGTCCCCTTCTTCGAATTCTATGGGGACCGCGTGGTCTGTCGTGGTCTGGAAGGCTCTGGTTGCTGCTTCTCGTGCTTCCCAGATCTTCTGAAGGCGCTCAGTGACTTCTGGCACCCAAGCTTCTTCAGTGGACATCGGGATGAAGGGTTTAGTACCAAAGAGGAGCTGGTGGGGTGTTTGTCCAGAGCGATCGTGTGGCCATGAATTGTGGACGTATTTGGCTAGTGGGAGGTAGGGGGCCCAGGCAGTCTGGTCGTTCGAGGTCCAGAGGTGGAGATATTGCTCCAGCCATTGATTGGCGCGTTTGCTAGTGCCATTGGTTTGGGGGTGAAATGCGGTGGACACGTTTTGTTGAATGTGGAGGAGGCGGCACAGTTCTGTGGTAAACTGTGACACAAATCTGGGGTCGCGATTGCTGATGATTTTTCTAGGGATCCCAAACCACGGAATTAGGTGACGTAGGTATAGTGCTGCCACCCCTTCTCTGGTGATGTTGGTGGTGCATGGTAAGAACTTGGCTGCCTTTGAGCAGCCCTGGTCGACGATTGTGAGTACAGCGTTGAAGCCATGGGATTCGGGGAGATCCGTGATGAGGTCCATGGCGATCGTTTGGAAGGGGCCCAACTGGGGTTCTACTGGTAACGCTTGCAGGGGTGCACGTCGATGGTGGGTGCGTGGTTTGTTTTCTTGGCATGAGGCACAGCCGCGTACATATTCTGCGGCAAACTCCTTCATGTCCTCTCCTTCATATTGCTGTTCGAGTAAGTGCTGTGTGTTTGCGATCCCAGGGTGACCTGCTAGTGGGTGGTCGTGATGGAGGTGTAGTACCTCGCGTCGTGCCTCTATTTCTTCTGGGAATGACAGTTTTGCGAACCGTGAGTCCGGGAGTATGATTACTCCTTTGTTGTCATCTTCCCCTTGGTTTTCACCGAAGGGCCATGAGAGGAAGTCTGCGGGGACGTGCCGCTTGCCTGGGATGTGTACTAGCTTGAAATCGTAGTCTGCTAGTTCTTGGTGCCATCTGGCTTGGCGTTGATTTAGATTCTGTGACTTCCTGAAGTACGTGAGGTTGTGATGGTCGGTATGGATGAGTGTCTGGTGGTGTGAGCCTGCTAGGTATGGTCTCCAGTATTCCAGGGCTCTTACTACAGCGTAGAGTTCCTTATCGTATATATCCCAATTCCTCTGCGTAGCATCGAGTGTTGCGGACAAGAATGCAACTGGCCGTAGTTTCTGTTTGTCATCTCGTTGTTGTAGGACTGCGCCAATGGCATATGCGGATGCATCTGTGTCTACGATAAAGGGTTTATCAAACTGGGGTTGTTGGAGAACGGGTGCTGTGGTGACGGCGTCGACAAGAGCCTCGAAGGCTCGTTGATGTACTTCTTCCCAGCAGAATTTCCCTCCTTTGGCGCAGTGAGCTACCAATGCGTTAAGAGGTGCGGCGAGGGTACTGAACCCTCTGATGTACATGCGATAGAAGTTCAGGAAGCCGAGCAGTGCCCGAACCTCCTTCAGCGTGGTGGGGACCTTCCAGGCTTTAACCCCTGCGACTTTGACTGGGTCCATGGCGATCGCGTTTTCAGAGACTATGACTCCTAGGTATTCGACTGAGTCGGCTTCGAACATACACTTCTGTGGTTTCAGAAATAGGTCATTTTGTGCCAAAACGGACAGGACGTCGTCTACAACGCGACGGTGGAGGGCGATGTTATGGGGAGTGTGTATTAGGATGTCGTCCATGTAAACCGTGACATATCCTTCATTGATGAGTTCGCGGAATAGGTGGTTCATCATAGATTGAAAGGTGGCTGGTGCATTTGTGAGTCCAAAGAACATGACCATGGGTTCAAAAAGTCCCCGATTGGTCTTGAATGCTGCCTTCCATTGGTCTCTGTCATGAATGCTAATGTTGTTGTAGCCCCAACGAATGTCTAGTTTCGTGAAAAGTGCCGCCAGTTGTCCATGTACTCTTGTGAGTCGATCCATGAGTTCTCGAATGAGGGGTAAGGGTGTAGTGTCGTGTATGGTCCACGTGTTCAGTTTGCGATAGTCCTGTACCAGTCTGAGGTCGCCATTCTTTTTCTTGATGAAGAAGAAGGGGAATGCATAGGGTGACTTTGAGGCCCATATGTATCCCTTCTTGAGGTTTTCGTCGATGAAGTCCTGGAGTGCGATGTCTTCTTTAGGGGTGAGGGGGTAGACCTTGCAGTCAAGCGTCGAGGGTGCATCTGGTTTGAGATCTATGCCGTGATCCCAGGGTTGGCTGTCAGGGAATCTGTGGGCAGTGTCTTCGCTGAAGACACGCGCGTGCGCGTGGTACTGCGGCAGGACTATCTCGTCCCAGGCGTGTACAGTTTTGTCGGCTGCTTGTTCGGCTAATTGTTGGGCTACCGTGGTTTTCGCGATGCGCATGAAGAGTTCATCGCCTTCTTCCAGGATGGGTTCTTCCGCAATGATGCGTGCGAAGGTCATGCCTGCTATCCTAGTGGGTAGTGTCGATCGCCTTAGTGCTGCTCCTGCTGTTCTGAGTGTGACTTGGGTGTTGAGTCGTGCATTTTTCCAGTCCGGTTTGGGGTCTGCGGCTGCGAACCAGGGGTATCCTAGGACCACCTGGTTGTCGTCCATGTCCGCAATCATGAAGCGAAGGACGTGGGTGTCTGCACCCGTCGTCACTTCTAAATCGGTGTAGTGGGTGACGTCGCCTCCGGCATTGGGTGTCCCGTCAGCGTTCTTCAAGTGTCGGGGGACTGGGAGTAGTCGCGTTCCCAGCTGGTGTTGGTCGATGAAATTCTGGCTGATGAAGCATTCGGTGGCTCCCGTATCTAGGAATGCCTGCATCTTCGTATCTTTGGTCGCGGTTTGGTAGGTAATGGGGATTCGGATGGAGTTGATTCGGGGTAGGAAAACATCTTGGTTGAACATTGCACGCGCGAAGGCGGTCTTCGACAGATTTGGGGTTGCACTTGTCTCTTGGACCCATCGTGTTGCCAATCGGTGGCGTTCCTCTGTGCTGAGTTTCTTCAGATACTCGAGCACTTGTTGGCGTGTCGGTGGTCCGTGTCTGTTTGGCTGTTCTATCTTTCTTGGGCAGTGGCGTTGGATGTGTCCTCGTTGATCACACAGGAAGCATCTTCCCTGCGTGCGCTGTTGGTTTTTGTGTGTTTGGCGGTGGTTCATATGCCAGCATGCTATTCTCAGCGGTTCTGGGTCAGGTTGGTTGGTTGGTGGTGGCAGGGGCCTTACGCCCGCCGCAAGTTCTGAGGTACGTGGGTGTCGCTCCTCCCACTGGGCTTGAAGGCGTGGCTTCAACGCTGTGGCTATGGCTTGTCTTTGGCGACTGGAATCTTTCCAGGCCGTCCATGTCTGGGGTTGGTCATAGTTCATACAGTTTTCAAGGAGGCGTAGGTTGAGTCCTCGCTTAAACTTCTCAAGTACTGCTGGGTCGTTTCCGTGGTAGAGCGCTTTGCGCGCGAGTTCGGCAAAATGGGTGATGTATTCGTCAATGTCATCACCGTTCATAGTTAGGGTGTCGAGTGCGGCCATGGCCCGGTAGGGCTCGTTGACGTCGAGCCAGTCTTGGGTGAACTGGGCTTCGAAATCATCCCATAGGTCATTGGTGCATGTTGGCGCTGGGCCGGAGAGGAGCCATTCCTCCTCCGCTCGTCTCCATTCGGCGGTCGTGGTTCCTAGCACATATGTCAATGCGTGCGCTATCTTGGTTCGGGGGTTCATCATGATTGGGTGGTCTGAGTTGAGAAACTGGTAGAGTTTCAGGTTGTGGATGAAGGCGTCTGTGGTGGATCGATCGCCTGTGAAGGCGGGGGGTTCCCGGCCTTCTAATCGTGGGTGATCTTCTTGCGGTTGGGGTGCTGGTGGCGCATTTGGTGGTGCGTTCAGTGGATTGGGCGCTGGAGGCCCGTATCCTGGTGGAAATTGCGGTATGGGCGATACTGGTGCGTGTCAGCTGTCATTGACGCTGGGGAATGTTCCTGTCGCCATTTTTGGTCTATCGGTCGTTATCGCGGCGCAATCTCTTAGCGCTCGTAGATCTGAGATCGGGTGATGTGTATCTTTCAATCGCTGGTAGTCACGTGGGTTTTGGTCGGTTGGATCATTCGCGATTTAGCGATCAGTGGGACGGTATATCGATATGAGGTGGTTATTGTGTTTGCCTTGTAGCTTCGGTCGGTCAGGGTTTCGGGAGGCTTGTTCTAGTGTTACGCTCGAGCTCTGAGCGTATCGAGGTCGGTCTGTTCGCTGAGTCTGTGGAGCTGACTCAGACACTGCTAGTCCCTCATAACTAGGGACGCGAGTAGTGGCGGTCCCCTTATGCGCACAGCCCTAAGTCAAGGGTTCAATGCAGGGGCATCAAGTCAGGCAATCGGCCTGAGGATCTGAGGGTTCACAAGATGAGAGGGGAATACGATAGCCACCAAGGGCCAGAGCGTAGCTCGGTATTGGCACAAAGAGAACAAGCCTAGAGAGGCAGTCACAGTCTAGGCTACCTTATATAGAGAGTGGGCGTGGGAGCGAGCTTCCTAACGAGTCACGTGAGTCTGGTATCGTACTGGGGTCGTGGGTTCGAGACATCATGGAGGTAGCGCAACTAGAGAATGGGGAAGGGGAGTAAAGAGAAGGGTGAAAGGGAAAGAAAGGGTAACACGCACAGCACCGGCACCAGCCTCAGCGGTGGCGGCAGCTGCACACTGGCACCACCCCTACCAGCTGCAGCAGCAGCAGTACAGCGGTGGCGACAGCGACAGCGACAGCCAGTTGCGACGACAACTGCGATGGCCAGCAGCGATGACGACAGCAATGGCCAGCTGCGACGCGATGGCGATGGCCAGCTGTGATGACAATGGCAACGGCCAGCTGCAACACAACGGTGACGGCCAGCTGTGACACGATGGTGATGGCCAGCTGCAACGCGACAGTGATGGCCAGCTGTGATGCAATGGTGATGGCCAGCTGCGACGTGACAGTGACGGCCAGCTGTGATGCGACAGCGACAGCCAGCTGCAACGCAACAGCAATGGCCAACTGCGACGACAACAACGACGGTGGCTGCACCAGTTGCGACAGTGGCAGCAGCAGCGACGATGGCAGCAGCAGTGGTGGCGGCGGTGAGGGTGGCGGCGGTGGCAGCTGCTATTTTTATATACACATACAAATTTGTACTTTATAGCTGTTTAATGAAAGGAAATTGTTTGACAGTGGCGGCAGCGGCGGGGCAGCGATGGTGGCAGTGGCGACGGTGGCAGGAGCGGCAGCAGTTGGGGCAGCAGCAGGGGGGGCAGCGGCGGTGGTGGCAGTGGTGGCGTGGTGGCAGGGGCACTAGTGCTGCTGCTGCCACACCACTTTTTCATTTTTTTATTCATATACTTATTTTACATACATTTAATTTCATGTGTGGCTTGTGAACTTTTGAACTTGTTACAACAGGTTGAGCACAAAAAGTAGACAACTTGTCAAAATTTAGACCTGGCTTTTCAACTTTTCACTTTTTGAGCTTTTTGGGCTTGTATTGGCTGTTACCAGCTGGTACCAGATGGTAACAGCTCTGAAAAGAATATTGTAGGTTTGCTGATGACTGGAACCATGTGTCTGCTGGTGAGTTGACCTCAAGGCATAGCTCAAGGAGCCTGGCTTTCCCTGAAGCCATGTTGATGGTGCTGAGTATCATCTGCTGCTTGAGGTTCCAGAGGAAGACCTGGCAGTTCTGCTTGGGCCATCCTCCAAATGTTTCCACCTGTGCAGTCACTCCTGCTCTGGCTGCCATG
>QLOS01002376.1:0-10842 GCA_003313725.1 Russula sp. MG48 | reverse complement strand
TGAGGGGGGATGATAGGAAATGTGAAGGGTAGCAGGGGTCAGGGGGGCAGTTATGCTAGTTGCTACACGACGGGCAGGAATGGATAAGCAGAGTCTGCTTATAGACCAATTAATGTCCAATAAGTAGAGTCTGTTAATCAGACCGCAAATTTTAAATAAAAATAGTCTGTTAATTTACTGGGTGAATAGTTTAGCCGATTTATCAATTCATTCCATCGGCTAAACTATTCACCCAGTAAATTAGCAGACTATTTTTATTTAAAATTTGTAGTCTGATTAACGGACTTGACTTAGTCATCAGTTTATTGGACATAAGCGGACTCTGCTTATCCATTCCTGCCCGTCGTGCTAGTCAATCGATGCTTGCCAAACTCCAAGGCGCCTAACTGCCTAACTGATGAGCTCGGAAGCCTAACATCCCGTCACGGTGGTCTCTCTTCTGAAATCTCGCGAATACAGCCCCCTGCTACCCCCTGATGCCGACCAATCCTCCACGTGGATCTTGGGATCTCTCCTGGACCCCTCCCGCCTCACGCTGGTCAAACTCCGTTCTTCTTAGTCTGACTTGTCGTTTTCTATGAGTAACAAAAAAGTTCAGGCCCGTACCTTCATGACCGACACATCAATGTTTCATTGCTTTAGCTGTACTTATTCATGTGAGTTTGACTGCGCTGGTGTTCGCAGCTTGGAACGTAGGTGCAAGCCGGCCAGCTGGGGCTAACGGTGAGTGACCCTCAAACCTTGAAGTTGGAACGGCGAATAACGGGTTTGACAATTATCATATTCAGTTAATGGAGTGTCTGCCCTTGTCATTTTCACTGAGTCTGTGACGACTCTTTGTATAGTATTGCTATGTGCGCGTCTCGCTGAGTATCTGGTTGCCTTGTAGGCCACCTGACAACAAGGCCTTGGCGGACGCAAAAACAAAAACTCCATCGTTCACTTCGATGGTAGGCTTTAAGTGCGCATATACATGGATCTTCACTGTGTTGCAGATAGGTACAACATATTCCCCTCTCCCGCATTCGCGCTGTCACTGACCTGACGCCGGAAAACGACGTTATCATTGTAACGGCGGCTAGCACCTTCGCCATCTTGAGTGGTCCTCCCGAGTTTTGTGTGTCAAAGACACGGCTCTCCATCTGCGCTTCCACCACCACCCTCGTTCCTATCTGCTGGCTAGCCGCGTCCCTACGTGAGTCCTCCAACGCAAGAGACGCGTCAACGTCAACGCTCAACGCCGACTGCTAACACCCTCTGTCGTGTCCCAAGTGCTAGGCTAATTTGTCGCGATTTTGACGATGTGCATGCATTGCGCACTTGCGCGTGCGCGAGGCACCCTGGTCCATCTCTATCTACAACGTCGTCTAGTTCGACGACGGCCCGTGCGCGGCAAGCAGGCGCACCTCAACTCCACAGTTCCCCAAGCTCAACACTTCTGGCCTGCGTCTGTCCATCGCCTCACGGCGCCACTCGATCTCATCGCCCCCGCGAACCCGGGACGACGTGAAGAACCAACTTACAGCAGCGAGTTCCAATCGCGAGAAGCCGCTGCCGTCGGGCCCGAACACGTGGTGGGGCCGCCTGCTCCCCGGCCGCGCGGGACGCGACCATCCGTTCACCATCCGCCGCGCAAAGGGTAGTGCGGCCTTCCCCAATGTGCGATCCCCTTGCAACGGGGACGAGCCGCAAGTTGAAGTAGCCATCGACGCGCGGCCGGTCCCGGCCCGTGTACTGCGCGGAACGGGCGTTGCCACCTTACACCCGTGCCGGTGTTATCACTATTACCACCTGGGCGGAGGCGGATGGCAGTAGCGGACACAGGACGAATCCCCGCAGCCCATGTCCACACCTTACTCGGCTCCCTGGGCTAAGGAAGACGAACCCGTACCAGGACCCTGATGAGCCCATCCCGGTGGGCAGTCGGTCCCGTGGGTGCGGGTCGCACAGGCGCCCGGGCACTACACCCCGCAATTGCAAGGCAGGCCATGGTACAGTAAAGTTAGGATGTGTCATTACATTCTCTCTAATGTGATGTATAGGGATGCTAGTGAATCCCGTTCAGGAACCCTAGCCCTTTTCCAAGAATTCCGGCACTTTGCCCCCAGCGCGGCCGGGTCAGTGATATCGATTCCCATCTCTTCCACTGTCATCGCCGTCAGCACTCAAGGACAAATGGGTGGGAAGAAGGCCCATACCTGCGATCTGCTTGACGGGGCCCGTGAACCACGTGCGGGCGCTGAGGAGCCAAAACCCGAGGGCGTGGGCGATCACGATGCCGACTGCGACTGGGGCATAGCTGAGCGTCTGCGCGTTGACCGGGTTGAGCTGCGGGAGGCAGAAGGCGATCGATATGAGCGCGATCCAGAGCACGGCCGCTGTCGTGATCGGGTACTCGAGCGCGCCGAGATGGAAAGGCCTGCGCACGAATCGGTCCACGTAGATCACGCGCAGGACGATGGAAATGTTTGGGTTGTGTCAATATTAGTGAGATTAGAGGGCTAGGTCGGCGCACCGTAGGAAATGTAAAGTCCGATCGTGTCGATAGAGGTGGCGGCTGCAAATGCGTACCAAGACAAGCAACCAGAGGATGAAACTCAGTATGCACGCGAACCACACTACATCGAGAGAGAGAAGAAAAAAAGTTAGCGATTTTATCTGTCTCCCACCTCGGGGAAGGGGATAGGGGGAGTACGGACCGGTACGAATCGGAACGCGCCAACTTCAGTCGACTTCGTGGAGAAACATGGAGCCAGGGATAGCGCCGTCGCGGCTAAAGGCGTACATCATGCGTGAATTGGATGTAATAGAAAAGGACCTACAAGGGGCAAAGCGTGAACAGTGGGTGTGTGAGATAGGGAGATAAGTAGGGGTGTCTGCGCCTTGGAGGCTTTGCTAGGGTACAGAGTTATGGAGCAATTGCAATTGGCCACACCTCACCGTGTACTGGAGTTCGCTATTTACACTTATGGTGGGCCTTGACGCGGATCTGAATCAAAGGACACCGAAAACGTACAAATAAAACCCAATCGATCTTACGGCATGGTCAACAGGTTACGACTGCACATCAACGCCGCCAAGAGACCTCTGAATTTTCCACTCTACTGTGAACGATTCACGTCGTGAACGGTGCAGCACCGAGGGAAGCATCTGTGGCTATGTTAGGCCGAGACCGCGCTGTCTGATGTGAACGATGAGAAGCTCCACGGTAGTAGGGACATCCGTGCCCACGACGATAGGGTTGGCCGGTGGAGAAACAGGCGGTAGAGGTTGATTGATCAAATTCGGATGGAAGAGAGATTGAGAATGGCACTAATCCAGCAGGAGGCGTGTGGCTGGGAACCGCGGTTGGGTGCTGCAGAAGGGGGGACTGTACCACTAGCCAAGAGCCGCCACATCACGTGAGGCTGGAGGTCGTCAGTTAGCCCTCCTGATGCCCCGGAGTAAGGTGAGACGATGCAGCAGCAGGAGTAGGCAGCAGCGTGGGAGGAATGACTACGGCACGGGGGAGGCGTGATCCGTCTCACTTGTTTGACCAACGGCCGCCTCGTGTGGGTGGGTGCCATAGTCTGGGATAAAGGATAGGAGTGCGGGTTATCGTCGTAATCGCCAGTGGAGGCAGAGAATGCAGTCGGAGCAGCATCGATGCCGTGACGTAACTCGATGTGAATATGGCAAATGCGTCGTGAGATAGAGATAGCATGCGCTGATCCTCGACATTCTCCGCCATGTGAATCAGTGCTAGCCGCGTGTAACTTGCGCGTATCACCCTTGAGAAAACCAAGAACAACCTTGATTTTGTCCCGGGTGACGCAATACCGCTGCCGTAGGCTCACAGCACCCGTCGTGGTACCACTGGGTTCGTGCCTGCGACGTCACTTATCATTGCAGTCGTGATGCTACCTAACAAGACCACCGTTACCAGGCTGAGGTATGAGAATCGCTCGCGTACATACCATCCCGATTTAGAGCGCGATCAGCGGTGTTGTTGTCCGGTTCCCGGAAGAATCGGCCCGCATTCCCGCGATCACTTTGTTCATGTCGTCTAGCATGACCTCTGATGATGATAAGAGTTTTTGCGCCTACCCAGGATGTTTCCAGCTGCAGGTACAGCCACATACCCATGATCTCATCCACTTAGCCAGCTATCCTGACGTCAGGCAGACAGGTCACAGGCTACCAGAAACTTGAATGTCCGGCCGACAAATTATCAAGTCTTTGACGTCACTCTTTCCGAGACGATACCCAGAACGACGCCCGAACTTGTATTTGAATTCGCGCCAACTCAGATTGTTCCCAACTGGCAAGTACAATAACACACGCACTACTTTGGCCTTGTACCTTTGTGTACTTTTTGGCCTGACGTTTTACGGCTGCCATAATGGACATGGAAATGTCCGAGAAATTACAAAATGTTTGACGTCACCTTTCCAAAGCGATGCCTAGATGACGCAATGACGCCTTGACTTGCGTTTGAATTCTCGCCTGGGAGTTGAGTCTGCTCAGACCTCGGGCTTCCTATCTTAGCTTTTTCAGAAACTAAGGTATGTGACCGTATGTCGAATCAGGGGGCAGCCCGGCGAGCATTATATCTATCAAGCGCGCTACTCCTGTTCTGCCTTCTTAGTTCAACCTTGAGCTCAACTGGCTGGTGTTCATCGGAATCGGGACTACCTGCTTTTAAAGTTCAAACCAAATCACGCTTCCAGTAGTCCACTGAGTTCCTCTAAGAGGGTTGGTGATAGGTGAGGGCAGGGAACATTACGCAGGGTGAACCAACCCTATACACGTCCGGGCGTGGTCGGATGACCTCTAAACCCTGACTAACTTCAATGACCGCACGCATCTCGTGGTCTCTTTTCTTCCTAAATCTCGCGAATACAGCTCTGATTCTGACCAATACTTCACACGGCTCTTGGGATCTCTCGGTCCAGAAATAGCTGGAGGCTCGCCTCTTACCTACGTTTCCTTTCGTTCTGGACACACCGCCAGACCTGATATGAATGTGCTCTAGACCATAGTTTTCACAATTGCCTGCAGTGCTCTGGGTTCTTTCATACCATACTTGGGCATTCCTTATCCGCCGCATTTTGCCTATGTTGGCTGTCGATCATCATGGGCGGGGTTTGATATCCCGCGTGTTTCGTTTCTTCAGAGTAGGTTAAATAGTCGCTTGAATATTCTCGTTCACAACTGTTCGTTTACATACGTTCCTCTCACACGTCCCAATGGCATATAAAGCCGTTCAGCCCACCAAAGCCACTAAACCTCCCTATGCGTCCCCGCCCTTCTCAGGGAGGACTTCGCCTATATCCTCCTTGGACGCCTCCACGATTGAATTTTTTGGTAGGAAAATGCCCCAAGTTCAATTGCCGGTATCAAAACTCTGATTGGTAGCTCAATTGACATGGTCCAACCAGGGAGTGGCCCCATGAGTGGCGACGCTCAATCTCATGAGCTCCTTGGTCTCACCAATCCGGGGAGTGACTTCCCTGCCGCCACTGAGGTGATCAAATATCTCATCCAGGCCGTAGGACACGATGTCGTGTCTTTCCGTCGCAACACCCACGTCTCGTACATAGTCGTGGAACGTGCACGAGACCTCGTCAATACGATTGACAAGTACATCGAGAAAGTGGAGAGTAGTACCAACGGAGACTGGGATAGCTTTTTTACATTCACGGCGGCTATCGAGCCATTAGAGGAGTAAGCTCACCCAGATGCGCCTGAGACATGCGCGCTGACGCGATGCCTTGTGCCCAGCATCTTGTTCCAACTGCTCACCATTACGGACGGTGAGAAGGAGGGATACTTCGCTAGTACTCGTTCCATCGAGGAATGCGTCTCATCAGCCGAACACTGGGCCGCCAATAGGGAGCTTCTCTCGAAAGCTCTCAACAACGTCGACACGCATCAAGGGCTTGCGGTATGATAAGTGTGCGATACATTTCATTGTGTATCTACTCATCATAGTCTAGAATCTTTCTAACCAGCCCCCAGCCTACTCTTACAAAGAGCGTCAGGAGGCACGAGCTTATGATGATAGAACGTTTCTCCAAGAGATAAGGGACGTCATCAAGACCTCATTTACCAACACTAGGTATGTGCCAATGTGTGTCTTGCAGTGGATTCTTCTCTTATTAATGCTGCGGTCAGATTTCCTTCTTATGTGAAGAAAGTTAAAACTTCTTTGGACAAGCTGCACTCTAAGGTCATCGAAGGGTCTCCTCCAGAAGTAGGATTCACATCGACGCAAAGATTGTTCTTGTATTTACTTATCGAGTATAGTGGCTCACAGTCATCACGGTTAAGACAAGTATGCTTGTCCAGGGCATACTGGAGATCCTACGGACCTCGGCTGTTGGCTCGGATGATATGGTTACTAGTATGAAATATTTGAGGTCGAAGGAGATTTGGCTCGCCGCTCTAGAGTAAGGCTGCTCTCTTTTGCGTTTCTGACTTATTTTGATCCCGACGCTACCCAGGGTTACCGAGGCCTTGGAGGGGGCAGACGAGAAGCTACTGGCTTTACCCCAGAACCCCTCGGATAAATATGACACTTTCTTGGCAAGACTTATTAATAAGGTACGCCCCGGCTAGTACTTAATTTGAGCAGACGTCTTACAGTCCATTGCAGACGCCAAGCACTAGCAAGGTCCCACTCCCAACATCCTACGTGGACCTCATGAAGAAAGCTGGTCGCATTCACAGGCCGTTCCAGGCACAGGCATTCGCCTTCGTCATGCTCTGCCGATTCTTAGCAGATCAGTTCACGGCCATCGGGGACTCTGCAGTCACAGCAGAGAATATTAGCTCTCTCGAGGAGTAAGTTTTATTGCTAAGTCCCCATATGACCCCCTTGATGAGGACATCTCCATCAGTGCTTTCAACGAGACATTGAACGCACTGAAAGCCGCAGAAGGGGTCGTCTCTGCGCTCCAGACTTTCGATCTGACAGACTTCACCCAGAACGATATAGTTCAAAAGTTCATGAAGGCGGAATCCTTAATTCAAGAAACCTTCAGGTCTTTCAACGTAAGTCTTGTTCCATTTATTACGTATTTTTTAACATTGAGCGCCTCCCGTGTAGCTCGATGCGCAATGGAGGGATAAGCAGGCGGAGCTGAGCGCTGCACTCGAGAAGGACATAGACTGTATGAGGAAGCTGAATGATATGTTTAGAAAAGTAAGTCGTATGGTAAATGATAACAAGCGAGCCGAATTCCTCATGGTGATCCGAAACCACAGGGCAGTACGACACCAAGGGTTAAGGTTACTGTCAGCATACATGACAACGGTGGAGCACACCTCAGCACTGCTTCTGGTACGCTGTTTCCTCTCGTTAAAACGGTATGCTGAGGCGAAATTACCTTCTAGTTGAGGAGGAAAGCACGATGCGCCTATTAGCGCTGCGCTGGAGCGTCACTGGTGCACTCGAGGGGGAGAACCTCAAGCGCGCACGCACAACCGGCACTTTCCAGAGACAGACAAAAGAGGGGTGGTCTGAAATGCCTACAGCGCATGAGACGCTCGCAGATATTGCAGACGGAAAGCAGCAGGTCAATCTCAAGCTTGTCATTTGCTGAAGTAGGTTCACATGGACTGTTATCCTCCCTATTTCGGCTTCACGTTGTGTCGTCTCCGAGGTCTAGGTCCTGAATGATGCCCTAACTTGTTTTCCTATGTGTGAACGAAAATTTCTACCCCTTATTCAATTTCATTCAATTCTCTTACTAGCCCGAGACTGGGGGTGAGGGTGCGGGAGTGGCATTTCATTTCCTCCGAGCCTCAGTCCGCCGAGCAGCGATTAGCTAACAGTCACTGGCACGTCGTGCCAACTCAAATTAAAGAAATCGGTTCCACACCACACACCACACCCACTGGCAACAGGGTGACCTGGCCCGGGCGACGGTGGCGCTGTTCATGTTTTTGCACATTTCTGATTTGCATCGCTGGCATCATACTACAGACCCGGGTTCTTTGCGCCAACCCAGATCGTTTCCAGTGGCCCAGTGGGGTTCACGTAACATATCTCATTCACAAGCACTATTGCGGCCTGACCTTTTGGTGCTGTCATGACAGATGGGGTAACGTGAAGGTCCAGTAGGTCAGTCTTTTCAAGACAATGCCTAGTAGGCGTACTAATGGTACCTGTACTTTGAGTTTGAATTCCCACCCGAGAGTGGTATCCAAATCTGTACCGTGACGAAGAAATCAGGCTTCCTATCTCGACTTCCAGACGGAAACCAAGGAACGTCGAATCAGATGGCCGCATTATATTCGTTAGACACGCTGTCTCCACCCTTCTCTTTCTCATTTAAACCTTGGCCTAAATAGGCAGATTCTCACTGACATGACTAAGCTGCTCTGGGGGTTCGAAACAAACCATCTATTCCAACCCCATGCACGCTATGCACGCCTGGACATGACCACGCCATTCCATAATCTTCCTTTTCGGAAATTTCGCCAACGTAGTCCTTTTGCCACGCCCTGATGCCGGCTAATGTATCGCGCGGACCTTGGTACAGTATACCTCGATGATCCTAAAACCCGCTGGAGGACCGGCTCCGACCTACGCATCTTATTTCAGACGTTCCGCTAGACCTGATTTGTTGCGTACTAGATTATGGTTTTTTCTGGGCTCCTTCATATCACGCTCGGGGACTTGGTATCTGCCTTACTTTACCAATTTAGCTGTAGATTATCATGGCTAGATGGCAAGTTAAACAGTACTCTAGTTGCATGAGTGTTCTCGCTCGCGCGAGCGGCACACCAGCTCTGGGTCCGCATGGGCAGCGGCGCCAGCTCGCGGCCTAGCTCGCACGTCTCGCTGTCGAACGTGTCGCGCGCGCGCAGAGCCTCAATACGCCAGCATCGGTGGAGGTAGAACGAACCATCCAATGCACCCCTATGCACCCCGGTGGTGCCTTCAACGTCATCGAAAAGCAAGACGCCGCTTCAAGCACCAGTAGACGTCAAGTCCACCAGGCTAAAGCTAGGGTAAAATGTGGCAGTTAGGCCAATTGTGACAAGCCACAATGGCGTGTGGCTAGGGCTCAGGCCATTACAGACCAAAGCGAACCGCAAATCTAAGGCGCCACATCCACAACAGTGGAAAATGGCAACCAGGAAAAAAAATAGAGATAGGACTAACTGCGTATATAAGCTGAACTGGTGTGCGATGTCTGCCCATTGTCGCAACCTAAGTACAAGCAACAAGCGTCAGCACAAGTTCGCCCATTTCATTAAAACTTCTAACTCTCACACTCTCTGTCCTCATTCTTTGCTTACCTCTTTGAATCTTACATTTCCCCAATTCCCCATTCCCTCTTGCAAGATGACTTCTACACACGGTTACAACCTTCGCCCCAACGTTAACAGCAGGCTCGACAAACGAGTCAAGGATATGGTCGACGGGTATGGAGGGCCGGAGTGTGTCATCGGGAAGCGAAGCGCGACTGGCTTTGGCGTCCACTTGATCTTTCGGTCCGAATCACCCAAGCCCAAGCCCAGCCCCCGTCCCCGTCCCTCCGCCCGTGCCCCACCCAAAGAGGACGTAGAGATGGAGGACCCATCAGATAGCGAGTCCGGGTCTGATACGGACTCGGACATGGGCTCGTCTGAGTCTAGTTCTAACTCGGACACAGACACTGTGGGGCCGAACACTCTATCCTGTGAAGAAACAACACCTTCCTCGCCCCTCCGGACGCCGAAGCCACGGCGCACGGAGGACCTGCAGCACGAAGACCGTCAAGAAGGTACTGTCGCATCCACAGACGTGAGCGTTACTGACAACCTCGCATCCATAGCCTCACTTCGCAGAGTTCCCTCAGCCCTAGAGGATGTAGAGGCAGCTCGCCGGAGGGTCGAGGCCCAGCACCTCGAAGCAGCGAAGAGGATATGGCTCGAGCAGCTGCAGAAGCAGGCCCGGCTGGGCGCGTGGCAGCTCCGGCAACGCGCGGCTGACCTTGAGCGCGAAACTGCAGAGAACATAGAGCGCCTTCTGCAGGAGATAGAGGAGGAGGACACTGCATCGACCGCGATGGAGGAGGACGAGGACAGATCCGATGTCCGGTCGAACCATTCATACACGCCGACAGAGACGTCGTCGTCCTCGGATGACGACGAGTATTGGTCGTCTCCGCCCCACACTCCCAAATTTCAGACACG
Source organism: Russula sp. MG48 (assembly GCA_003313725.1). NCBI lineage: Eukaryota > Fungi > Basidiomycota > Agaricomycetes > Russulales > Russulaceae > Russula > Russula sp. MG48. The sequence goes on along the minus strand of QLOS01002376.1, from coordinate 672 downwards.
CCACATCGAGGAGAGGTCCCCGACCCCAACTCTGCCCACGACACCACTGCCATCCAGTGGCCCTTCACAGCTTGGACCCGTCACCACGGAGGCGTGTCATCAATCTCAGCAGGGCCATCCATTATGTCGCCAGCACACAGTGATGCCACCTGGAGCTGAGACCGCGTCTTTTGTGGTGGTCACCAGGCAGGTCGTTGAGGGCCTGAATGACCTGACAGGCTCGCCAGTGCGTCGGGCGAAGCGGTATCGCGTCCGTGTGGCGGACCTTGAAAGCCTCTGTGGGGACTTTGATATGGAAGAGCTGTAAATGAAAGAGGGAGCGATAGAATGGATTGTTGAGCTCAGGGATTATTATATACGTATTCACTACTTCGATCTGATAAGCTTTAGGTTATGTTGCGTCTCCTTTGTATCATCACGATGCTTCTCGATTTGTTTAAATGTAAAGAAGACCCTGCTCGCCTATCGATTCCTTGTTTCAAACGAGAAGGAATGAAACCTTAAGTTTGGAGAGGACATGAGGGCTATCGATAAGAGCCGGAGCGGTGATGTCTCCCCGGGCCGTTGTCATGCTTCAACGTGACTTCACGTACAGGATATATCTAGTAGGGGCTCCTTGAACCGCTACCACCACCATGGTACGGTTTCCCACGGCATAAGCCGGGCAAGGAT
>QLOS01002375.1:0-16485 GCA_003313725.1 Russula sp. MG48 | reverse complement strand
GAATTGTGCTCATCCAAGACGCCGCCCACGACGCTGCCACCAGTGCGAAGGCCTCTGAGGAGATCACACGCAACGTCAAAAATGGTGCGCAAAGCTCCCCTAGCTTCACCATATATCATGAATGTTGCTGACCAATCGTCTGGTTGTGTTCCAAAATAGCAACGGACGAACTAAAATGTTTGTTACTCCTGCATGGTGCCATCGTCGACTGTGAAAGCTGAACCATTTTCACAGCGAGCCAGTCGCGAGAAGCGTTTCGAGCATGGCTCGCTCCTCCTAAACCTTCAATAAATCATAATATTGCATGTGATATCCAACACGATGGATCTGCAACGTGGTTTGTCCAAGGCAGTACATTCGAAGAATGGAAGAGGAACGGTTCATTATTGTGGATCCGTGGTAACCGTACGCGACTTCTGCCTCCTATGCTGTTATGATTATTCACAATTTTGTGACTTGTCAGCGGGTTCAGGAAAGAGCATTCTTTGGTATGCGGTTATCTAGCTTCTCCGCTCTTGCGAAACTTATATTCTTCATAAGCTCCGCCATTATCGAGGACATCAAGAACATGCAACACGCCGGGTCAGCCTTGTTGGCGTATTACTATTTTGACTTCAAGGATATTGCAAAGCGGGACATTCGCGGCCTCCTCTCTTCACTTCTCATCCAACTCTGTGATCACTCTGACCTTTGCTGGGACGTGCTTTCGCGACTATACACCACATGTGGTAATGGCTCCGAACAGCCCAGTGAGGCGACACTCATAAGCTGTCTAAGAGATATGCTCGAACTCCCAGGACAAATTCCGATTTACATTATCGTGGACGCAGTAGATGAATGTCCGAATAATATCGGAACACCATCTCCCCGCGAAAAGGTCCTGGACTTTTTGAAGAATCTCATCGGATCGAAACATTCCAACCTATATATGTGCATAACGAGCCGTCCCGAACAAGACATACAAGCTACCCTTAGCCCTTTTTCATCCGGCTCCCGCCGCGTGTCCCTTCACGAAGAAGGCGGGCAAAGAGAGGATATCATGAATTATGTCCGCTCTTTCGTTTACGACGACGAGTCAATGCGGCGATGGAGAGCAGAGGACAAGGAACTCGTGATCAATACGCTCTCAGAACGAGCTGATGGCATGTGAGTTACCTCCATTACAGTGCTGCTCGTGATTGTTGCTGATCGCCTCTCACAGGTTTAGATGGGTGTTTTGCCAACTGGACACACTCCGTCGATGTATTCCTGCAAGTATTCGCAAGGCCCTAAATGAACTCCCGACCACCCTCGATGAAACATACGAGAGGACCTTGCAATGCATCCCGAAAGAACAAACACAGGATGCCCATCGACTATTTCAATGCTTGATTGCAGCCATTCGCCCTCTTCGTGTCGAGGAACTCGCGGAAATATTTGCAATCCAATTCGACTCGAAGGAGGAGCCTAGCCTTGTGGAGGACTGGCGTCCGGAAGATCCAGAAAAGGCTGTTCTCACTGCGTGCTCGAGTTTAATCGCCATCGTCGACGTCGAGGATTCTAAAATTGTTCAGTTCTCCCACTTTTCGGTGAAGGAATTCTTGACTTCTGATCGCCTTGCTGCCTCGAATGATGGAAGCATCTCCCGATATCATATTCCTCTGGGACCGGCACATACCATTCTCGTGCAAGCTTGCCTGACTGTGTTACTGCAGTTGGATAACAGAACAGACAAAACGCGGCTCGGGACGTTTCCTCTTGCCTTTTACGCTGCTCAGTACTGGGTTGATCATGCTAAGTTCGGGGGTGTTGCATCGGAAGTTGGAGATGCGATGGAACGTCTTTTCGATCCAAAGAAGTCACATGTTGCAGCATGGACTTGGATTCACGATAGGTACAGCGATAACTACCGAAAATCCATGGACGATCTCGATGAACACCCGTCGTCGACTGGAGCAACCCCCCTGTATTATGCAGTGTTATGCGGCTTCACTGAGCTGGCAAAGCACCTAATCATTACGCACGCAGAAGATGTAAACGTCAAGTGTGGTTGGCGCGGGACTCCGTTGTATGGGGCATTTCGTGGTGGACAACTGGATTGTATGCGGTTATTGCTAGAACATGGGGCCGACATCGACGCGCGGATTTTTTCCGAAGATTCTGTGCTGCATCTAGCGTCGAAAGACGGGCAAGTGGAGGTTGTACGTCTGCTCCTCCAGCACAACGCCGATGTGAATTCTCAAGGTTACATGGACCAGACACCATTGGATCATGCATCGATCCAGGGACATCTCGAGGTCGTGCAGCTTGTCCTAGGGTACGGAGCTGACGTGAACATGCGAGACAAGTATCAAAGCACACCGTTGCACTCAGCGTCGGAGCTTGGACGTCTCGAGATCGTGCGACTACTACTTGCCCATGGCGCGGATGTGCATATACGAGAATCAATGTGGGGCCGTACGCCATTCCAGGAGGCTAGAAGAAATGGACATCACGAAATTACACAACTGCTGTTAGAGCACGGTGCGCGAGAATACTAGGTGGATTAAGGCGAGGATATGGTTACTCTATCTTTCGTTCAGAATGTCCTACATAATATCGGTGTATGACTAGCATTGACATAGACCATCGTCCCCGCACTGACCGCCGGCAGCCCATGTCCTGAGACGGGACAGAGGTGCTTTGAATTCACACTTTGACGAGGATTACAGTCACCAGTGGCCAGAATCGAAACATCCATACCGCGACGAACAGGGGGTTCTTAAAATTTTTGAAAAAGAGTGAAAGGTTGGATGGCATGTCCGAGTCACCTCAGGCTGCTGCTGCGACGGTGGGTCACGACATCACTCCCACCCTTATTTATATTACACAGGTCTGACTAGGAATCGAAACTTCTGGACTATGCTTTAGTCCTGGGACACAATAAACTGTAACTTCTGTGGATCTGTTGCATTCTCGATGTGGGATCCTGTTGGAAGTGTGGCTGCCAACAAGGAAGCCGGAACATCTACTACAGGTCCCGGCATCCTTCTCCGTATTATGATGGTGCGTGGGCCTTCAGGTTGCGTGGGAGGAAGGATTTGTATGGGACGAAAGGCGCTCGGTATGGGTGCGGCCAAAGTTTTTTAAGCATGCTCTTTCTTCTATATTCGTCTTATGTGACATCCTTTTTCTCACAATCCATTTCCCATCTACACGATATCATAATTTTTGTCGCATTTCCTTAACCTGTCTCTCAGCACCTGATACCCCACGTCCAAGTGCGCAGATGGCATAGGCAACGTTTTGGTACCCTCGATCCTAGCTTTGCCCACTTCGGACCTCTTAGCTTAGCACCAGAGGATGCATTCAATACTAAGCATGCCCTCGCGGCAATCTATGCGCAAAGCCACGGCAACCCACTCAACACCGATGCTCGCATGGATAGCAATTTATTTGCGTGCGCCGCTCGCAAACTCGTGAGCCTTGAGCAGCAGACAAATGGCGGATGCGTATGTGAGAGCAGTCTTAAGAGGTACAGCACCCGAAACACGTAGTAGTCCCCTGAACGTAGTGGGGCTTCCCGATGGCACACGGGCAGAGCGGGCGCGAATCAGCATCAGACGGTTGGGGGAATGCAACCCAGGTTTCCAAATACAGGGTTTGTGCGCGTTGTCAGGAGACGGTAGTAATAAGGGTGAGGGAGCTAGCACGGGGACGGGATCATGAATAGGATGCGGCAGAGAAGAATGGAGCACGACAGACTTCGGAGTCCTTCGGACCGTACTCACTGTACTCACCGTGCAAGGTAGTGTACAGTACATGGACTTCTGGAAGCGTGTGCCAGTGTGGAAAAGGAAGGGTGGACATCGTGGACGAAGGGCGAGGCAGTAAGATGGAGAAGGATATCTAATATCGTTATTTCACGTCCTGCTTTGTTTTCTTCAACCACGATTTAAATAACCATCGGCAGATGGTGGTGTGGGAAAAATATAGTCCTGTCCGTGTCAGTGCCACGGTGACGAAGGATCGGGTCCGCACCATGAGCGGACTTCGGAGCCGCGTCGGGACGCTCAATTTGAACTCAGCAGCGCAGGCGAATGATGTGGGTTCGGAAGTCCCTGCTGCCAGGGAAAGGCCACAGACAAAAAATGCAGAGAGAGGACAGTCATGCGGTGGGCAGTGTCAGGCAACCACTTGATGGGACGAGATAGTAGATAAAGCTTATCAATGCGTTATCAAACCTCGCTGTGATCTTATGAATGCCAGCGCGTTCCTTGGGAGCGCCTAGTAAAGGTTGACGCGATGCTTCCATTGCCTCTGGTTTCAATATGCGGCCAGTAACCGTGGTCAGGAACGAGGAACGAAGATCGAACCCTAACCTTGATGCGTGCGCGCCCGTGAGTGGTCTTACTACAGTAGTACGTGACTGACAGCAGTAGAGTGCACTGACACTGGTGGAAGGTGCAGTTCAGGACTGCCTCCCTAATATGCGTCTCTCTACATGACATGATTCATGCCCCGTGCAGAGGTCGAGGAAATCGTAGTGTGTACTCTCTGTCATCCATTCTCTCTTTGATCCTTTGACGCTCATGATTACTATCAAGGCCTTTACCCGCGGCCACCTCTCTTGCTACGTTGAAGTCCATCGTGAGTGCCCGAAATCGCATCCCCCTCATTCCGAAAGCCAGCAGAATCCCCTATAAGTGACCCTCCTACACTATCGCCAACACGCCCATGTCCCCATCCCTTTATCTCCACCACTTCCATCCCCTTCGCTCTCCAATACGATGGCTATGTCAGGGAGTGCTTACGTGGGGAAGGAAATACGTACCCCTCCAGGAGTCCAGGTAGACATGTCCGCCAGGCAGTGAAGGTCATCACCCCTCTCCAGGATAGCATACACCCTCTCGAAGCAGCAGCCTACTCGCAACAGGCCAGTACAAGTGGCAGGAAATCGGTGATCGAATATGCCGGCCGCACGCCATGCGCATTAAGTATGTCTGTTTGATCTCAGGCGAGCAAGTATTTCCTTTGTTCCCCCTTTTCTTTGGAATGCGGTGGTTCTTTACGGACTTGGTTAGCATGTATGGAAGGCTGTAATTGCTGATGGTCTTGTGTTGCCCAGAGTCGCGTGGCGGGGGCCGCGGGGCTGACCTTCCTCATGTGCGTCATGATCCTCACTGTTACACGACATGGGATGTACCTAGACGGGTACGTTCATAGATGCTGACATTCTCTGAAGACATTAGGTTCAACTACGATGGCATGAACGACACCGCCAGCCTGTGCTCTTGACAGATAACATAGACATGAGGCTGGGGTACGGTCATACACCAAAAGAAGGAAGGGGGCAGGGGATCCTCAAAGCGTCTGGAGAGACTGAGCAGACACAGAAAGGTCCGAGCTTTCAAGACGCGATGGAAGACATCGAGACAAGGTGGAAGAAGAAAAGACCAAACGGGCATGCGAGCACGTACGTCCCAGCATTTTTTGGTGATATCATCGCATTCTTAAATAATAGCTCTTACCAAAAACAGGCATAGAACTAGACGTTAAGATTCCAGAGTTCGATCAGGACGAAGACTAGAGGTAATGCTATGGATCAGTCCCTGTCCAGTTGCTTCCCTTTTCTAGGTTTTATGGGCACTTTTTCGGCCAATGATAACTACTACTTGGCTCATATACGCCGACTCTTTGCCTTGCCCTCGAGTCTCTATGAACACCCCACGCCTCTTGCGCGTCTGCTGTCGCCATGCGGTGCCCCATCTTTGTTCTTTTATAGTAATTCTTGTTTTTGGGCTGGCCTCGGTGATTTACGTAATCATGGGCTCATCGGTGTGATGCTACCTGGCACTGCACCTCGCCTGAAACATAGCATTCCTGCAGTTACGTTCATCATTCATATTGTAATGGACAAGGACAAAAGCTGGCGTTGTGGAACAATTGGTACTTGCTATTGGAACAGATTTCGACGTCTTCCTTCCTTTGTCTATGCGCACAAACCAGACGACCTCGGCCTATCAAGCCTTGCTAGAACGATTTGATGTTGCTCTTAGATGACTGCATTAATTCACAATTGAGTCTTACTTCAGGGTCGCAGTAGCAACATCCCACAGGCGCCTCAGTCTGATTGTACCTGCCTTTCTCACGCTACGCTGTGCGTCTCTTTTCCATATCGGACACAATTGTGCTGGAGATGTTCGGGCACCACTATTTGTCCATGGAGGTGTATATTTTAGTCCGACGCACATCCACGGCCTGTCCCTGCCCACGAACGTATTCCTCACGACTACTGCTATCCCCATGTCCTTAGGCGAACGAGAAACCAATCCTACAATCTCAAACTTTGCCTCAATATTTGAGGGAGCCGCAAAGGAATACAAAAAGCTTACAAAGAAAGATCTACGCACCCATCCATTCGCTGCGCAGTTTAATAGATGCGACTCTCCTGATGCAGTCTTGGACGTATTTCGGGGGCAAGCTCAGACATTTGAAGAATACCGCAAGGGCGATGACGGGTTGATGAAATGGCTCGATCCCACGGTCAATGTCCTACTTACGTTGTCCGCAACTCTTGGGGAGGGACTTGCGCTCGTGGTGAGCCTCGAGCAGTTCACTCCTTGGGTGGTACGGCTTCCTGATGCCTACTTCTCAGCCATTCTCTCCCGCAAAAATGATTTTTGCAGGCATCGGTTTCCTCCTCAATGTATGTCCCTTCTCATGTTCGTTGGTGTACATATATGTAACGCCCAACGTCTTCAGGCGGCGATAGATGTTGTCGCGATCCACGACACGCTCGTGAAGCACTTCGAACGCGTACACTTCTTCCTCCAACGTCTGAATATTTACAATGGGATCCCACTCACAGAAGATATGAAGGGACTACTCGGGAAGATTATGGCATAGGTGCTCTCCTTTCTTGCGGTTTCGACCAAGGAGATGGCACAGAGCCGGATCAGTGAGCCCATTCGTTCAATATGCGTATCTGGGCTAACTTTGCGCAGAGAAGTACATGAAGGCCCTGTTGAGGCTCAAAAGGACGAGCGCTCAGGATGCGCTACAGAGATTGGACGAGCTCACGAAAGAAGAGTTTGGAATGACGGCGGCAAGGAACTTGCAGGTCACACACGATACTAATGTCATTGTGAAGACAATCGAAGACTTGACGCATGGTGTTGATGGGACGGTTAATGCGATCAAGGACCTCACGAACGATGTCTATAGCGACGTCAAGGCGACCAAGGTGCTCACCCAGGACGTGAATGACGACGTAAAGGCGACCCGGGATCTTACGCAAGGTGTTGACGAGAGAGTAAAGGCGATCATGGAGGTCACTCAAGACGCACATTGCGACATGAAGGCCGGAATTGTGCTCATTCAAGACGCCGCCCACGACGCTGCCACCAGTGCGAAGGCCTCTGAGGAGATCACACGCAACGTCAAACATGGTGCGCAAAGCCCCCCTAGCTTCATATATCATGAATGTTGCTGACCAACCGTCTGGTTGTGTTCCAAAATAGCAACGGACGAACTAAAATGTTTGTTACTCCTGCATGGTGCCATCGTCGACTGTGAAAGCTGAAACATTTTCACAGTGAGCCAGTCGCGAGAAGCGTTTCGAGCATGGCTCGCTCCTCCTAAACCTTCAATAAATCATAATATTGCATGTGATATCCAACACGATGGATCTGCAACGTGGTTTGTCCAAGGCAGTACATTCGAAGAATGGAAGAGGAACGGTTCATTATTGTGGATCCGTGGTAACCGTACGCGACTTCTGCCTCCTATGCTGCTATGATTATTCACAATTTTGTGACTTGTCAGCGGGTTCAGGAAAGAGCATTCTTTGGTATGCGGTTATCTAGCTTCTCCGCTCTTGTGAAACTTATATTCTTCATAAGCTCCGCCATTATCGAGGACATCAAGAACATGCAACACGCCGGGTCAGCCTTGTTGGCGTATTACTATTTTGACTTCAAGGATATTGCAAAGCGGGACATTCGCGGCCTCCTCTCTTCACTTCTCATCCAACTCTGTGATCACTCTGACCTTTGCTGGGACGTGCTTTCGCGACTATACACCACATGTGGAAATGGCTCCGAACAGCCCAGTGAGGCGACACTCATAAGCTGTCTAAGAGATATGCTCGAACTCCCAGGACAAATTCCGATTTACATTATCGTGGACGCAGTAGATGAATGTCCGAATAATATCGGAACACCATCTCCCCGCGAAAAGGTTCTGGACTTTTTGAAGAATCTCATCGGATCGAAGCATTCCAACCTATATATGTGCATAACGAGCCGTCCCGAACAAGACATACAAACCATCCTTAGCCCTTTTGCATCTGGCTCTTGCCGCGTGTCTCTTCACGAAGAAGGCGGGCAAAGAGAGGATATCATGGACTATGTCCGCTCTTTCGTTTACAACGACGAGTCAATGCGGCGATGGAGAGCAGAGGACAAGGAACTTGTGATCAATACGCTCTCAGAACGAGCTGATGGCATGTGAGTCACCTCCATTTACAGTGCCGCTCGTGATTGTTGCTGATCGCCTCTCACAGGTTTAGATGGGTGTTTTGCCAACTGGACACACTCCGTCGATGTATTCCTGCAAGTATTCGCAAGGCCCTAAATGAACTCCCGATCACCCTCGACGAAACGTATGAGAAGACCTTGCAATGCATCCCGAAAGAACAAACACAGGATGCCCATCGACTATTTCAATGCTTGATTGCAGCTATTCGCCCTCTTCGTGTCGAGGAACTCGCGGAAATATTTGCAATCCAATTCGACTCGAAGGAGGGGCCTAGTCTTGTGGAGGGCTGGCGTCCGGAAGATCCAGAAGATGCTGTTCTCACTGCGTGCTCGAGTTTAATCGCCATCGTCGACGTCGAGGATTCTAAAATTGTTCAGTTCTCCCACTTTTCGGTGAAGGAATTCTTGACTTCTGATCGCCTTGCTGCCTCGAATGATGGAAGCATCTCCCGATATCATATTCCTCTGGGACCGGCACATACCATTCTCGTGCAAGCTTGCCTGACTGTGTTACTGCAGTTGGACCATAGAACAGACAAAACGCGGCTCGGGACGTTTCCTCTTGCCTTTTACGCTGCTCAGAATTGGGTTGATCATGCTAAGTTTGGGAGTGTTGCATCGGAAGTTGGAGATGCGATGGAACGTCTTTTCGATCCAAGGAAGTCACATGTTGCAGCATGGACTTGGATTCACGATAGGAACAGAAATAAGTACCGAAAATCCATGGACAAACTCGATGAACACCCGTCGTCGACTGGAGCAACCCCCCTGTATTATGCAGTGTTATGCGGCTTCACTGAGCTGGCAAAGCACCTAATCATTACACACGCAGAAGATGTAAACGCCCACTGTTGGCACGGGACTCCGTTGTATGGGGCATTTTGTGGTGGACAACTGGAGTGTATACGGTTATTGCTAGAACATGGGGCCGACGCCGACGTGCGGATTGTCCACGACTCTGTGTTGCATCTAGCGTCGAAAGGTGGGCAAGTGGAGGTCGTACATCTGCTCCTCCAGCACAACGCCGATGTGAATCCTCGAGGTTACATGCACCAGACACCGTTGCACGACGCATCGGGCCTGGGACAATTCAAGGTCGCGCAGCTTCTCCTGGAGTACGGAGCTGACGTGAACGCACAATGCAGGGATCAAAGTACACCGTTGCTTTTCGCGACGAAGATCGGACATCTCGAGCTCGTGCGACTACTACTTGGTCATGGCGCGGATGTTCACATACGAGAAGGGAGTCGTACGCCATTCCAGTGGGCCACAGAAATCGGATTTCACGAAATTGCACAACTGCTGTTAGAGTACGGTGCGCGAGAATACTAGGTGGATTGGGGCGACGATATGGTTACTCTATCTTTCGTTCAGAATGTCCTACATAATATCAGTGTATGACTAGCATAGACCACCATCCCCGCACTGGCCGCCGGCAGTCCATGTCCTGTCCTGAGACGGGACAGAGGTGCTTTGAATTCACACTTTAATGAGGATTACAGTCACGAGTGGCCAGAATCGAATCATCTATACCGCGACGAACAGGGAGTTCTTAAAAAGCCGACACCATGGCTAAGAAGTGACACTCTCGCCTCCGAGCCCAGTTGTGCGTTGCTGTGGGTGGTGAACGAGGCCGATAGGAGAGCCGGCGCTGGACTACTAATGAGATAGTAGCCGAACACTACTTAGTACTGTATCACGCGGAAGAAGCTGATCACTTCCTCCACCCCATTCGTCGTCTCCTCATCCCGCACTCTCAGTTTGCTGCCCATCGCATTCCAGACCCACTTTCCAGTAAGTAATGCTATCTCCGAGGTTTGAAAACTCTGCCCAAGTCATGCTAGCTATTTGATTACGTGTCCGCCTGCTGCGGGTTCCGCTGTTCGCTTGGGTCGATTGTTGTTCTAGTCGCCGTGTTACAGTACAGTATTCCAACGGTTGTCCTCGGGTTCAGCCATCCCAGCTCCATGTCCAGCTCCTCCGCTGCAAGATTCGTCTCGAGCTCCTTGCTGACACCATATAGCTGCCACACCCATGCATTTCACATGATGCACGTAAAGTTCCCTCGAGCTATACACATTTATATATACACCCTCGAAGACGCCCAGTAATCCAACCAGATAAGTACAGAAACCCACGCAAGCAAATACTTATATAGTGTGAAATCGATCAATGAAACCTAGTCTGAAGGGATCGGTTCTGAAATCGGATTCAAGTCAGGGTCAAACATAAGAAGTAGCCTCCGTAATATCTGTAAGCCCCCTGGCTCATTTCAGGCCGGCTCCACGAACGAGAGATCGGACACCAGAACACCCATCGACCTGCAATGTAACAGAAATGTCAAAAGGCTCTCTGTCACGTCCTCCACAAAGTCGAGGTCGCCGCCTCGTACGACACCGTTATTAACCCACCCAGGTGGATGGCGCAGCATACCGCGGTCTCCTCTCCAGGGAAGTGCAACGGGTGATAATCAGCGGCGCCGCCTTCAGCACACGGATCCTGTGGACTACTCCTTCGTGCGCCCCGCTGAAGTTGGTTCTTCGCTCCTTAGGAGGAACATCCTGGCCCTCTTTTGAACCCTCGTTGGAAGTCGGTCAGTCTCGCGTGACGATAATTTATCCATGGCGAAGGGGGAGTTCTTAACAAATGAAAACTTTGAAAGTGCCCAATGGTAACATGGCATGTCGGCAGCTGCGACGGCTGGCATGACAACGCCCTTACTCTCATTCAAGTTTATACAGTCGGACCCCTCTTAACCCATACCCCTCGGTGGACAGCTCAGGCTATGGGTTATGGGAGGATATGTGGTACTGAACATATGCTAAAAATAGACACAAAAATCCCCAAAAATGTTATGGTATTGTGTGATTCTAAACTGTGTTTTTCATCAATCTATCCTCATCTCTACAAATTAGCCTGCTCAATGAACCTAACAAAGCCTCAATCTTGTGTGCGAGACAACTAGGACAAGGCTCAACAGGACCATTACTGGCGTCATCCACCATTTTCCTCAGTAGTCACATGCTTTAACTGGAAAGTCACCCGCCCACAATGGCTTTTCCCGGCTTTTCCCAGCCCGGATGGAAGGTAGGAATTGGAAATTATAATAAAATTAGAATTTTTCCGTGTTTGAGGCTGCCTCACTGTGGTGTTCCTAGTCTAAATATATTACTAAGCCTATGGGTTTTGCCCCAAAAAGGTATGGGTTATTGGGTATCACGTATTTATGGGTTATGGGTCTGAAATCCCCGCCCACCAAGTTGGTGGATCAAAAAAGCCATGGGGTATAAGGGGTTATGGGTCATGCCCCTATGGGTTAAGAGGGGTTCGACTGTATTACATTTGCAGTATGCTTTAGTCCGAGTCAAAGCTTCTAAGTTACTGCAGCAACCTGTTGCGCCCCTAATGTAGGACCCGGTTGGAGGTGCAGCCGCCAGTGCGGCGCCGGAACTACCAATGGGACCTGTATCCGCTGTATATAGTGCGTGAGGTGTTCAAGCTGCGTAGAGGAACGTGTATGTGGGAGAAAAGGCCCGGATACTTTGTGCATGTACTATAGCACACACACTCATTCAATATGCTCCTGCGGTGATGCGGTGTTCATACTAGAGCGACACCGGGTGTCGACACAAGTGATTGCTGTTCTACGATGATGGAAAAGTCCAATCACGGCGTAGAGTGGGAGCCTGTCTGGCGACATCGGACAGTTCGTGCCCTGTGACGGTGCCCATCGCAAACCTCGCTCACGGTGGCGTCGACTGCTCCGTGGTCAAAGAAGACATGGTCTAATCTCAATATGACAATGAAGCGGGACGCCAACATAGACATAGTAGAACGCGGGCAGCGATGAGCCAATAGGAGAGAGCGAAGGCGGCGAGAGCTACAGTAGGACGACCGCTCAGGCTCGAGGTCTCACCTAACATCATACCGTGACCGGACCACACGGCACTTACGGTTCCTCGTGAGAAAAAGAAGTCTATTTTTGGTCGCGGATATTTAATTTGAGTGCTGCAGGACCAGCGGGTGACATGCATTTCCTTGCTGCCGGGCGCGTACTTGAGGGGAGACAGACGGGAACAGTGATGCCGTGCACGCAGCTTAACCATCTTCACTAGGGTGAGGGGAGACGGGGAGGGGTGACAAGGTCTTGGAGCCGGTCTTCCTGGACCTGCTCTCTCTTCTATTCGTCTAATATACGTGCCATCTACTACTCATTCGCCATATTATCTATCTGTCACTGCATCTACTTGGTAGTATTTGTCGCGCTTCCAAGGCCTTTCTTTTAGTACCAGATACTCCGCGTCCGGTGCGCAGGCAGCATTGGCTGCGTTTTGATGCCCTCTATTCTATCTTCCCCCGCTTCAAGACTCTTGGCAAGGTCCCAGAGGAAGAAATCGATAAGCACGCTGCTCACTGCGCCCGCCAGGCCATCTGCGCGCAAAGCCGCAGCGACGCGCTCAACCGCGATGATCGATGCCGCGCGGATTGCAATCTCTTCGCGTGCGCCACTTGCAAACTCCTCATGCGCCTTCAGAGCGCAGACGAGGGTGGGCGTGTATGTGAGCAGTCGCAAGTGGTGCAGCACCTGCGGTACGCGGTAGTCCGCGAACATGGTGAGCTGCCCGATGCCGCGCGGGAAGAGAGGGTGTGGCTCGGCCTCTGACGGTGGGGAGAACGCAGCCCAGGTTTCTGCAGTCAAAATCTGGGCACGTTTCCAGAAGAAGACTAAACAGCGCGCGCGCGGACCAGGCGCAAACTCATGAGTAGAATGTCTCACGGAAATGGACAACATGGTACTACAGACCTCGGCGTCCCTCGAACCAGTGCTCGTCGCGAAACGACGGGAATGTATCTGTTACCATTTGAGCGAGCTGTAATGCCGTACCATCATAGTTGTATTGTTGCTGGAACGCTTCGATGAATCCCTGGAACGATCCGCCGAATTCCTGGATTACGCCTCATTGAGAATTTGTGAGATGACGAAACTCAAAGCTTACAGCACAAAGGATCGTTCCGACCTCGCGCATGATGGCGATGCGCTCCGATAAAAGAGGGATACCCTCTCTTGCCCGAGGTGCGCCGCGGAAGATGTGCTCTATGAGACTATCGGGGCAGCGCTCCTCGGACGCGTAAAACGCGGGGTCCGTGAAAGGGACACCCTCTTCCAACGCTGAAAACGCCGCAGGGTACAGTATGTCACGGCCGAAGTGGGAGAAGCGGAGTCGTTCGTTGTTATAACCCAATGTAGCAAGCAGACACGTAAGGAAAGCAAACTTACCTCTGTCCAAGGCAGCGACGAGGCTCCAGTATCCAGTGTGCACTACGCGGCGCTCGCTACCCCAGCCCTCGCGCCATTCCACGCCGAAACAGTCGTCCGAGCCGTCGAGGTGTGACCAAAAGTTGAAGTTGAGAGCAGAGATTAGGAAGATCCAATCGAGGGTCGCGCGTGTACCGGGGTGTGCCGGGTCATAGGGCTCCGGCGGGCAGAGATGGAGAGGGTGAGTGTGCCAGGTACGAGGGGTGTAGCCATCTTTGACAAGACGATTTCCTATCTTTAGACAGACATTGGGTGAATGCGCTGCCGAGCCACTTGCCGGAGAGTAAACACTCACATATTGTGCTGCTGCAGCCACACCGTCCTCGTTGATTTGCACCAGGTCGACGTTCTGATAGAGTATCGGATTATTGAAGAATGACTCGCTGGACACGTGCTCTTTATACCTACCCTGAGGACGAACTCCGCGCTGGCCACGACAGGATTGATGGTGTCTGGAGCGCATCCGTAATGATTTTCATAAGTCAGAAGATCAGCCTCCTGTGGTCGAGAGAGGACGGTCATCTAGGTCGTGGTTAAGTGGCAAGGGCTCAATGTCGGACTAGGAAGATTGTGTGGCCACCACACCAATGCCTATGTCATCACCCGCGACTGATCGAGTTGTTAAAGGGACGGTCTCGGATCATCCCATCGAGGCCATACAAGGGGTTTTGACCGCAAAGGCAAGTTCATCTCTTCGCTTTTTCATACACATACAGTAGCAGATTACAGTAGTCCACCGCGGACCCGCCAGCTGTCGCATGGCAACCGGGCGCGTTTTTTTTTTGGACTGTGAGTTTCAAGAGAAAATTTGACCCCTAAGTCTAAATTCACGTGGTCACAGTCGAGTCAATCTTCCCGTGGGAAATCGCCAAACTCTGCCTGGAAAGATGCCTTATCTAGAAGTACAGTACATAAATCATACACACAGGGTGGTACTACAGTACGCTATGTTTCCGCCGCGCAGAGACGCTCAAGCCTTCCGAGTTGGCTCCCACGCACTAGCCTCACCCGCCAAAATTTGATCTCCATGTTCCTTGAGCGTCGGCTGGATGGGGGTAAGGGAAATCAGCGTGCGCTCCCAACGCGGTGCGGGACATACTTTACGGAGCACCTGAAATTTCAGCAGTCAGCCCAGCCTGTAATGTCTGAAAATTGGCTCTACTCACCTTTCCGCGTGTCTTCTACACAGTGACGCACGTGGTGAATATGGGCCGACATGTTTCATTCTCGCCTGGACATGATTTAAGCGTCACGAACCTTTGCATAGGCTGAAGAAATTAGTGAGAACTCCGTACGGACACCTAGTCGCTACTAGCTCAACCTACCAATGACCTGATCCTTCCATGGGACCCGGCCAGTCGCAGACGGGGGACTTGCTGTGGGAGATGTCTGCTGCGCGGGGTCCGTAACCCTTGTGCCCTCATTTGGCACCGTAGCCGCTATCTCACCGATCAGAATACTGATGAATCTTTGAAGGCTTGTGTTCCTTACCTTGCTGTGGTATTGTATGAGAGCGTGTTGGATTAACAGTACTAGAGGGGGGCGCATCAGGTCGCGCTGTGGGCGGTAGTGTAGATTGCTGAAACAATATACGGGTCAGCCTCGATGATAGAGACAACTGCCGCTAACGTACCTCGACGGTGGATGTGGGATAACCCTTCGTGGTAGTAGTAGCCATAGCTCGGTAGATTCAGTCTGAATGACTGCGACAGCCTGAAATAAAATAAATATGAGATGGTTCCAATGACGTCACTTGGACTTGTAGCTTCTTCCGTTGACGTCAATCAAGCCCCTATTCCCACTCTAGCTGTGGCGCGTGGATATAGGATACTATTATTGTTGGGAGGGACTTGTACTGGCTGCCGAGGTTGATTCCGAATGTTGAGAGAAGGGGAAGGACCAAGGCCAGCGTAGGTGCTAACCAGCATAGCGTTCTATGTGGGCACAGCAATGGGGAATGTGTTTTCATCATTAAAATTGCATGAATTCCATCACATCAACACGTAATCGAAATTGATCGAAATTGCGCTTCTCTAAAAACGGGTCAAAACTGAAGAGTGTGAACTGCTAGCGACAGGGAGAAACCAAATCAAACCAAACCAAACCAAGGGCACAGCGCACGCCCTGGCGTATGAAGAAGCGTGGGACTATTTTAGGCACACCTTGGAGCACGGAGCCGTCATGCGACCACCAGGGGCGATGGATGGCGCTCGCTATTCCTTATACAAGACCTTGAGGCGGACATGTGGTCTACTCCATTGGCATCTGTCAGTGGAGGGTTTTATTCGTGAGGGACACTGTCATCACGCATGCTGAGCGTATATCCAGGGTGGTTAAGAATGAAGCTCGTCAACAGCCGCGCGCGGGTTTGTGGGGAAGAGACGAGGTACTGTACAACACTCGGCGAAGCGCCGAGAATTCACCTCGACACAACGTCGTCTGGTGGAAAGCTAATAAAATGGAGTATCGAAAGACATCATACCAAAAGAACCCCAGGTTCGGATCACAAGCTCCGTGGTGCAAACCGCCCGCTGTCAATAGGGCGACACTTGCAGACGTGTGTTTGTTGAGGGGCCTGAAATCATTGACGAATATCAAATACGACGTTATGAACGGGTACAAGACCAACGTGGGTGAGATTTCCCAAACAGAGATCAGCCCACCTGGGAT
>QLOS01002374.1:0-17060 GCA_003313725.1 Russula sp. MG48 | reverse complement strand
CCAAAACTGGACCTTCCAGGGGCCGTGGGAAAGCAAATCAGCAAAAACCCGTGTCACGCCCTATACCTTATATAGCTAGGGATCATGAGAACGAGCTTCCTATCAAGTCATGTGAGTCAAGTACTGTGCTGCGATCGTAGGTTTGAGACGGTCAAGGGGTCATATATATACAGGGGTAAGGGTGAAAAAGCGTAACAACAATGGTGATGTAGCAGAAGCCAAGGGGATGTCAGCTGGAAGCATTGAAGGCAATTCAACTGGACTGTCTAGACTGGTAGGTGGTGAGACATCTGCAGAGTTGCCAGAGTTAACATGAGACTGAGGTGTGTTGCACATTGCCTTTTTTGGTCTTTTAATGGTAGCCTTGGCTCAATGAGGAGGTGAAGGAGCTCATTGCATTGTTGATGGGACAGGTGGCCAACCAGAACATTGTGCCACTAATGGTCATGGGCTGGTAGATTTGGCCCTAGAGCTGGAATCATTAGCATTGTTGTGCATCCACTTGCAACCTAAGTTGGTCATCTCTTCAAGTTCAGAAACAAGATCCAGGCCGTTTTGTTAAGTGGCGCCTTTTATATATCACACAGATTAGGGTGAAGCAGCTGACAGCCGACAGCCAACATGAATGGGTGGGAAGACTAGTTGAGAGCTTGACATTGAGTAAACCACAAAAGAAGATCAACATAATCAGAAAATACAGTATTATTTGTCCTTCTATTTCCTGTCCCAGTGGGCACTTTGGCCTGCACCTCCTCCCATTCCTAAGTGGATGATAATGTGCTGTGTG
The DNA here is from genome assembly GCA_003313725.1 of Russula sp. MG48. Taxonomy (NCBI): domain Eukaryota; kingdom Fungi; phylum Basidiomycota; class Agaricomycetes; order Russulales; family Russulaceae; genus Russula; species Russula sp. MG48. The sequence continues at coordinate 16,273 of QLOS01002374.1, read as the reverse complement.
TGGCTGATGGTCTGGGGTGGCAGAGCACCTGCGTGTAGATGTGGTATTGCTGTGTGATGAAGGTGCATGAGTGGAAAGACTGCTAAGCGGGCCATAAACTGGAATGTGTGGCAAATGATGTGGGTGAGCATGGGGTAATGGGAGGCAAGGGGGGAATTGTGGCATACAGGTTGGATCATGACTCATGCATGTAAGGTAAATCAGTGGAGGGAAGTGGGGTCCTGTTGTTACGGCTCGACGGGCCGGTAGCACGACTTGTGCGATGCAAGGCTTTGTGCGAGACGCGTCACGTGAGTATGATGCAGGAGCACGTGCCTACGCGCGAGTGACTGAGTGCGAGTTGCCTGAGCACAAAGGTAACATGATCCTTCCCACGTGACCGCGGGGATGTCGAGTGACTTGTAGTAAACGCAAAGTAGATAGGCGTCTAGATAAGGGTGATATCCAGAGACGCGATCCAGAGCTGAGTCTTACAGCGACTCAGAGAGGCGTGTGAGACGAAGTGAGTTCTTACTGCTCTCAGAGGGCTAGACCACGTCTGAGAGAGGAAGCAGGAGTGAGGAGTTCGAGACTAGAATCGATTGCGAAACTAAGTCAAGCTTAAGGCTTGACTGGCATAAACTAGAGCCCTTATATAGGCTTTACAGGAGGGGTCACGTGCTACTGCTATCTGAGTCACAACAGTGATGCAGTACAGCCTAAGTGTGACATAGGGTCACACTTGTGAGTCATTGTAAGGATCAGCCAGTAGCGTAAGTAGAGCGCACAGCAGAGGGCTGTGTCGTATCAGTATCAGTCACAAGTAACGCGAGGCAGTATCATATGAGTGCAGCCTGGTCACAGGCTGCGCTGCCAAGTCGGATCACCTCAGTCATTGCAGGAGTCATGGTAGGTAAAAATAGATAGTCCGGACCGTAGCAAGCATACCAGGGATCGTAACACCTGTGGAGGTGATGGGGGAGAACTGGAGAACTCCCTAGGAGTAGGGGAGAAACATGTGAGAGGGGGGACAATGACATGGCTCAAAGTGTACGCACCTGAAAAGGTTGATAACCTATGAACACACCTTCTGCATAGCTTGTTCCTCCACATGAAAAAGTGAAATGCCTTTTGTGGGCAGTGGCGAGAGATGGGATTGGCGCCACAACAAAGTTGTGACAAAACAACCCAATTGGGCATTGGAGAGACCAGGAGAGTACACATGTTTCTGAGGGTGGAGGGCGCACTGTCAAAAGAAGAGCATGATGCTGAGCCTGAACATTACAAAGAGCACCCCAAAGTGGATCTGTCCACACATCAGGTATTTGGAAATTATCTTAACCTGGCTTAAATCCTCTTAAATGGTTTTAAGAACATTTTAAGGGACATTAAGATAGTGTTTGAAAGTTCAGTCCTATGGACCGAAAAAAAACCGGAAACTGGACCGGACCGTAACCGGTAGGAACCGGACCACCAGTTACGGTTTTCCCAATTTGGGGTAGTATTAACCGGTTCCGGTTCTACTAGTATGTACAATTCAAAACCGTCCAAAAACCAGTTATAACCGGTTTAAACTGGCTTTTTGCTATTTACTGAGGGTATCATAGTTTAAATTCTCACTTTTATTAGGATTAAAGTAATTATATTATGTTTTGTAAACTGGGAGCCCAACCGTATGCGCACGGACTGTATTTGGTAATGTTTGTCACACCATACATGAACACGCGCGTCGCTCCCTCACCCTCTCTCAACTCAACATTGCTTACTTGACGGCACGCTCAACTGGGCACGCCGTCCTTGGTAGTTTTTTTTCTTTTGATTCGTGTCATTCTCAATAATTGACAACTTGAATGGCCCCTCGCAGGTACACAGGCGCAGACGCCTTGCCGCCACGTCGTGGCGTCGCCAACACCCCCCTCGCTCGCAAACGCGGGCTGGCGGGGTTTTCACATATCTACGACGACGGTTCGCCGCCACACCGCCGCCACTACCCCCCCTCACTCACAAACGCGAGCTGGGGGTGGTTTCTGTCCTTTATGATGACGCCTCGCCACCACGTCACCACCAACACCCCCCTCGCTTGCAAATGCAGGCTGGAGTTTTTCACAGCTATCTGATGACGTCGGAGCTGCAGCGGCGGCATCGACGGCACCGACGTGGTGGCATCGACGGCATCGACGCGGCTGCGGCTACGGCGGTGACGCGGGCTGCATCGACGGCAGCAGCAACACGGCAGCAGCGACGGCAGCGACCCAACTGCAGCGACGCGGCTGCATCGGCTGCATCGACGACAGCGACGGCAGTGACACGGCTGCCTCGATGGCAGCGACGACAGCGACGCGGGCTGCACCCACGGCAGCGAACGCGGCGGCATTGGCAGCAGCGATTCGGACGGCAGCAGCGGCAGGGGATTCGCTTTCACCAATCCTGTAGCTACAACCATTAGAATTGTCTGTACATACATTATGAATATAATAATAGACATGTTTTATTTTCATTAATGCCTAAATGAGTGACATCGACACAGTGAAAACCGGTCTGAGACTGGTCTAAACTGGTTGTTGACTGGTCCTGGTTTGAACTGGTTAAGACTGGTTTTGTGCCTCGAACTGAACCAATATGGACCGGTCACAGGCAGTTCAGTCCGGTTTTTTTGCATATAGTGGATAGTACTGGACTGGTTACAGTTCCGGTTTTCCCACAATTGTCAAAAAAAACCAGACTGGACCGGACTTTCAATCACTATCATTAAGAGGGTGCTTAATTAAGACACCTTTCCTTGGGTTAAGATGATCCATTTCATTAATTTCTCTTAATTCTCTTGTCTTTTCCCTTAAATTGTATTATTTGTTCTTAATGCACATTAAGGGGCTCACTCACAAAATTAAGTAAATCAAGAACTTGTCAAATTTCAAGCATCACACAAACTTAAGGGAGTTAAGATAAAATAAGCAATGCTGTATTTGGCATAAATCTAACTAAGAACAAGTACTGTACAATACAGTGCATTAACTCCTAATAGGGGGGGTTGTCACCACCACCGCTGCAGCACCTCTTGCCCCCACCACTGCGGCACTTCTTGCCCCCACCACTGCAGCACCTCTTGCCCCCACTGCTGCAGCACCTCTTGCAATTGGGCCCTTCAGGCTCCCACAATGACCATGGAAATGGTGCGGGTGTGGGTGCAGTGATGCTGCTGGTGTGGCAGCAGCCGTGGCAATGGTCCTGGCATGGGTGCAGTCGCCATGGTGATGGTGCGTGTGGCAGTGGCTGTGATGCACTGGTGCAGCAGTGGTCACGGTCAGGGTGCTGGCGTGGTAGTGACCATGGGGACATAGTACGGCGGCAGTCATGGTGATGCTGCTGGCTGGCAGTGGCCATGGCAACAGTGCTGGTGTGGTGACCATGCTCATGCAGCAGCAGGCGCTGGTGTGGCAGTGGTGACAGTGCAGGTGTGGTGGCGCTGCTGGCACGGCAGTGCTTACGGTGACAATGCAGGCATGGCTGTGGTGGTGGTGATGGTGCTAGCACAGCTGCATCCCAAATGCAATGGGGCCAGGCCAGAGGTGGTGGTAAAACTATGAGGAAATCAGAAAAGCACATCAGTAGGAATGATATGGAAAAAAAAAAAAACCATGCACTTGTGAGCGAGATGGGGTGGTGGCAGTGAAAATGTCCCCAAGCCCACGTTCACAAGCAAGGGATGTGGTGGAGACATAGTGGTGGGGTGTAGGAAAGAAGCCACCCCCAGCTCGCACTTGTGGGCAAGGGAGGGTGGTGGTGTGGTAATGTGGGGGCGAACTTGTCTTAGGGGTAAAACTACCCACCTTGCATTTGCAAGCGGGGGGTGTTGGCAATGTGGCAGCAGGGCATCATGTATCTGTGAAGGGTGGGGCTTTTGTCAGTTAAGAATGATATGACCAAAAAAAAATTGCCCCAGCTCATGCTTGTAGGTGAGAGGGGGGGTGCCATGACTTGGTGGTGGCACAGCGGTGGTCATGGTGATTGTGCTGGTGCAGCAGCAATGACAGTGGCTCGGTGCTGGCATGGCAGCGGTCATGGTGACGGTGCTGGCATGGTGGCAGTTGCAGTGTGTTTGATGTGAGGAAGGGAGGGTGGCAAGGATCGGGCCCTCCTGCTCATGTTTGTGAGCAAGGGGTGGTGGCAATGATGTGGCAGCAATGGCATGGTGGCGAAATGTCATCAGGAAAGAGTGAAAACATCCCCAGCCCACGTTTGCAAGTGAGGGGGGTGTTGGCAACGTGGTGGCATGTCTGGGTACTACTGTAGGGCTATAGTTTTAGTTGAGATAAGTTATGCATGAAAAAAAAAGAAAACTATACCAAGGACAGCACGCTCAATTGAGTGTGTCCTTGAGTGGGTTTGTCATTGTTAAGATATGTAGCAAGTAGTCTTGAGCAGAAGTTGACTCAGGGTGAACATGATCTCTGATACTCTAAGTCATGTCAACGCACCTAAGTTCAACTTCTCTGAGGCGCTGTCATGTGTCATATGTCACACTGTGACATGACAGATCAACTGCCACAGCTCTCTTTTCATCCCACAAACATCCAAGTAAGAAGTTGTTATAAGTTAGTGGACTAACAATTTAGTTCTCTTTTAGGTATAGAGTACAGTGCAAGTGCACAGATAGAAGGTAAGTATGATAGTTAACATTTGTATGCTAACTGTGTGTTCCAGGTAATCAACAATGGCAAGCACCAGCACCAATAACAGCTGCAGTGCCAGTAACAGAGTGACAGTGGCAGCAACAGCAGCAACAGCGGTGGCACCTGCAACAAAGGTGGCCATGGCCATGGCAGCAATGACGGCCATGGCTGCAGCAGCTGCAGCAACCACAGCAATGATGGCCACAGGAACCACAGCAAGGTTAATGGCCATGGTACAGCACCAGCAGCACTGGAACCAGAACTGGCACCAGCAACAGTGGCTACAACAGTGGTGGCAGCAGTGAGAGTGGCACTGGCACGAGTACCAGTGGCACCAGCAGCTAGAGCAGCAGTGAGAGCGGCGGTGGCACCGGCACCAGCAGCACTGGCAACAGCAGCAGCAGCAGCCAGAGCAGTGAGAGCAGTGGTGGCTGCAGTGGCACCAACAGCAGCGGCCCCTCCCTTGCTCCAAACGCGAGCTGGAGGGGGTTTAACTGATGCCCCCCCCCTCCCTCGCTACAAACACGAGCTCTCTTATTCTAGGCAACAACAGTTGATGGCACCCCCTCCCTTGCCCCTCATGCAAGTGGAGGGGCTTACTTCTCTCCACATGACAACAGCTGGCAGTGTGGCGACAATGACCAGCAGCGTGACCATGACGAGAGTGCAACAACCACCAACAGCACAGCAATGACAAGGATGCAATGATGATGGGCAGCATCTGTGATGGACAGTGTGACTGTGATGGGCAGCGTGACCATGACCAGCAGGGCAATGCCAGTTAGAATTCAGTATATTAGTGTATAATGTCTAATAGAGTAAAGAGTAGTAAAGTAAAGTATAATAAAGGTTTTTGTAGTTATGGGATTGGTCTGGACCACAGCAAGGCACCAGTGGGAGTGGGAGTGGGAGCAGCACCACCAGTGACAGCAGCAGTGGTGTCAGCTGTGGTCATGGCAGGTCCAGTGTTGGTGGGTGTAATTGTGATGGTGGCAGCAGTGGTGATGGCAGCAGCGGGTGCGGCAGCTGGGCAGCAGTGGCAGCAGCAGTAGCAGCAGTGGGTGTGGCAGTGGCAGCAGTGGTGGGTGCAGTGGTGGTGCCAGCATGGGTGTGGTGGTGGTGCCAGTGCAGGTGCAGTGGCATGGGTATGGCAATGGCAGGTCACTGTGCAGCAGCATATAGAACATATTACATAATGAAAACAGTCCTTATTTTTCCTTAACGCAACTTAGGCTACTTAGCCTGGCCCATTATCTTAATAACTAAGGAATTTTTTAAAAATAAGATAATGTAATGTTACGATCTCCTCTGCGGACTGCGGACCGTTTTCTTTACGCTTACGCCTCTATGCTTACCTTTACTTACCCGCCTGTGACTCGGACTGACTCCAGTCTGCTTACTGTACGATATGACGCCCGTGGAGCATGCGTGACTCGTGTGGAGCAATGTGGCCATTGCTCCACTACTATACTTAGCTTCGGACCTTGGACTGACTCACTACCCTCGTTATGACTCAGGTAGTAGTTAGCACGTGCCCTCTTGTAGCTCCCTATATAAGGAGCCCCCTTTGCACCAGTCAAGCCTTAAGCTTGACTTAGTTTCTTAATCGAGACCTGATCTTGCTTCGACTCTTCGAGCCTGCCGCTCTAAGATGCTCCCACTGCCTCTTTTGTCTGGCCTCTGCCTTAGTGCTAGCTTAGCACTATCTTGCTCCACTCTCACGCCCTTCTAAGTCGGCTGCAACGACTTAGCTTTGAACCTTGAAGTCACAAGCGCCCGTGACTTGGTCGTTCTACTCCGAAGAGTCTGTTTCACTCTTACATCATCGAGACCACTGGAAGTGTCTCGCTCGGGACCACGTGCTCGTTGCTCTCACACGTGCTCACTCTCGCCACACGCCTAGCTGCACAAGTCGTGCCCACGGCCCCTTGAGCCGTAACATGTAAGATGGTTAAGAGATGTTAAGATGATTAATATTGTTTAAGTGCCATTAAGATAATTTTCGTTTACCTGATGCAGCCTGTCAATGGGTTCATTGGGTTGTCATGGACAACAAACATCACATGCAGAGAGTGAGTGTATTTCTGCATTTGTAAGGTGCAGCATCTGCGTCAGAGATGCATGCATCCAGCACCAGCATTGGCACCCAAAATGGAAATATATACTGGCTAGCTACCAGCTACTGGCTAGACAAAAACCCCACAGCCACAGCCACAGCCACTTGACAGCTGTAGCCGAGCCGATGGTGGCTATGGCTATGAACCAGCTTGGCTATGGCTAGTAGCTGGCTACCAGCCATAGCTGCAGCAACACTAGAAGAGAGGCAAGGGCAGGATCTGCAGGAAAGAGCTCATTACCATTGGTGATGCACCATAGTCCTTGAGTCTGGAGGAAGTTCTCCATGTGTCACAGCTACGAGGGGCTGTGGCTCAAAGTGAGCACATGATTGTGGGAAACTCTGAGATGCCTGAGCACTCAGTTCTGGTAGGTTGACCTTAAGTCTTCATTTGGACGCTTTGCCAAAGTCTTTGTTGTTCACATGACTGTGTGAACAATGTCTTAAATAGGAAGGCAACACTTATGTAAACTTGAAGCATCCTCTCCTAAGTCTGTGTGACTGCAAGCATTATAGCACACCTTGCCAAGCTTCGATATGCCTTATTAAGGCAGAGTGGTGATAGAGAAGAGAAGAGAAGTCACACAAGGTTGTTTGCAATTCAACTAAGCTTGTATTGGAGACTAAGTTGAGACTGGGGCTTCTAGTGCTCAACTCCTACGCTATTTATATAGGGTAAGTGGCCACTGATGAAGCACACCACTTAGCACATCACTAATCGTATCACAAATCACATCACCAATCCATAGGGGATTGGTGATCAGTATAGTAAGCTAGTTACCAATGCCTCAGTCAGCATTGGTAATTAGTGCTTCAAGGTCCGGTCCTATGGACTGGAAAATAACCAGGGACTGGACCGGACTGGGCTGGTTGTAACTGGACTGCAGTTACGGTCCACCTTGGTTAGCAGCAGTTACCAGTTACGGTTCAGCGAGATCACACACATGTCCATAACCGGCCATGACCAGTTACAACCAGTGCGGACTGGTCCTCATGCAACGCGTCGCCTCACCCTTGCGACCCACTTGCTGCCTCATCGCAAGCCCCTCTCACTTGCAAATGTGAGCCTCTTCTGCTTGGGATGTGTCACCAAGGCCACCACATCACCACCATTACCCCCTCTTGCTCGCAAATGTGAGGTGGGGGTGGTCCCTCTTCTCGGCGATGATGCATAGGGGCCACGTCAGTGCCACCACTTGCTCGCAAATGCGAGATGGGTGGTCCTCTCTCTTGTGACAACGCCTAGTCACCACAACCACCCCCTCTCGCTCACAAGTTGGGGGTGGTTCTCCTTTTACTTTGCTTGAGACGGTTGCCACATCGCCGCCACCATCACCACCCCCTCACTCACAAGCACGAGGTCGGGTTCTGCTACAACATGGCTGCGGCTGCGGCCATTGCCCCTCCCTTTCCTTTTTATTATTATCTCTCACCACTGGCTAACGGCTTCCCCCACAGGTAGATGTAGAATGGCCGCCACTCCCTCTCGCTCGCAACTGTGAGTTGGGGGTGTTCCGCTTTTACTCAAGACAGCTGCCCACCATCCCACATCATCACTGCCGCAGTCTCCATCACCCCATGCAAGTGCAGCATCGTGGGTTCATCTGTATGGGTGCAGCGTGCACATGCCGAGGCGTGTGTCACTGTCGCCATCACCACCCCATCTGGCCTGCAACTTGCACTTGCCTGCGAGTCCATGCACACACATGCCGAGGCACCTGTCACCACCTCCATCACCATCCCATCTGGCCTGTGACATGCACACGGGCATGGTGCACATGCCAAGGTGTGCATCATCACCACCATCACCACCCCGTCCGGACATGCGCACAGGCGCAGTGCACATGCCGAGGCGTGTGTCACAACCACCGTCACTACCCCATCTGGCCTGCAACATGCGCACAGGCACAGCACGCATGCCAAGGCATGCATCTCCACAATCATCACCACCCCATCCGGTCAGCGAGTTCATGCACACAGGTGCAGCGTGCATGCTGAGGTGCATGTCACCACCCCAATTCCTCTCTCCAAGTATATTACATTAAATAGACTGTAGTGTAGAATGTGTAGATTATATCTGTATAAAAAATGATTTAATTCCAACCTGTGAGAATGAGAGAAATGCACAATAATGTGCACCAAAGACTGGTCTGAACTGATCTGGACCAGTCCTGACCAGTTATGTGAGGGCTCTAGAAAAAACTGGTTGAGACCGGTTACAAGACTGGACTGGACCGCATATAACTGGTTCTATGCAGTCCAGTCCAGTCAGCGTGATTTTTCTTGAAAACTTGGACCGGTCCTGGTCCTGGTTATTTCAAAAAAGGAAAAATAACCAGACTGGACTGGACTTTGAAGCACTATTGGTAATGTGTCAGTCAGTGTATCAGTCAGTGCTTATAAAGCGTGAGTCTGTCACATGATGAGGTGCATCACATGATGTAAGATCATGTGACACCAGTACCAGTACCAGTCCTAGGGGTGGAATATAGAGATGCACCAAACTGGGCCACAAACCATAACACCATGAGATGCACCCAATAAGGCGTGACATGGGTTTGGGTAACACCGTGGTTTTCGGTCACAGTTTGTCACGGGTGTGGGTGTGGTTTCAAGATTTCACACCCGAGGCAAAACCGCACCCATATCCCACAGGTTATGGTTTTTACTGCTATGGCTTTGTGTTTTTGCTACCAGCTATTTTGTTCTTTTTTTTTTTTTTTTTACCAGTTCCACACATCGACTCTACCTCCAGTCACATGGCATCTTCTCTCACACCGCCACCATCCCCACCTCAAAACATGAACACCTGGGGTTTTCCAACCGCCACCCCCCTCCCTTGCTCCAAACGCAAGACAGAGGGGGGTTTCTGTCTGCAGTGCCGCCAACACCGCCCCCTCAAAAACAACTTAAAGAAGTTTTTGAACCACCACCTCAAGATAAGCTTTTTTTTTCTTTTCTTTTTTGTTCTTACTAACAAGTCTTTGACAATAACAGCCCACTCCTTGTGTCCAACGCAAGGTTACAACCACACCCCCATATCACCTCGTGCGCCCTCCATCGCCCACGCACCCCACTGGCACATCACCCGCATGCCCAACATCTCCCACACACATGCACATTGTCCACCCGCACGCACATCGCCCGCCTGTAATAAGTAGAATAGAATAGTAGTTATTACAAAAATAAATTATATTTGACCTCTCTCCCCCTCCCTCGCTTCAACTGCGAGTCGGAGGGGGTTGTGTCTGCGCACCCGCTGATTGCCCCCCGCTGGCAGATCACATGCCGCCTGCCTGCACAATGCATGACACCTGCATGCCTGCACAATGCCCGCACAATGCCTGCACGATGCCCGCATGCCCGCACAATGCCCACATGATGCCTGCACACCCGCACAATGCCCACACAATGCTCGCACAATGCCCGCATGCCTGCACAATGCCTGCACGCCTGCACAACGCCCACACAATGCCCACACAATGCCCACATGATGCCTGCATGCCCGCACAATGCCCACACAATGCCTGCACAATGCCCGCACGCCCGCACAACGCTTGCACGATGCCTGCATGCCCACACAACACCTGCACGCCCACACAACGCCCGCACAATGCCCGCACAACGCTTGCATGATGCCCGCATGCCCACACAATGCCTGCACACCCACATGTCCACACGATGCCCGCACACCTGCACGATGTCCACATGCACAACGCACAACTCACGCACGTTGCACGCACACCCGCCTGCGCGCCTGCAGATTGCATGCTTGTGGTTGGGGATGTTAGGGGGTCATGTATTTACATTGTAGTTCCCTCGTGTGCCCTTATGGCCATTGTCTGTTTCAATATTTATTTATTTTTTGCTTCAACTACCCGCAGTTTTCAACAACACTGCAAAAAACTGTGATGAAACCATGGTTTTAAAAAAACCTGTGAATTCTTACGGTTTAACCACACCCGAAACCATTCGGGTGCAGTTTTGACAGGTGCAGGTGTGGGTTTGGGAAATTCCACCCAGGGGTTACCCATGTCACACCCTAGCACCCAATGTTCATAGTTGGAGCTGTCAAAGAGAGGCACAAGAGTTATAAGAGTGAAGGACATGTTATAAGAGAGATTTGAAGATATGAAAGTGTCTGGAAGAGTTGTTAGCATATTGACTATGTGAGTGAGAACTCAGAAAAGAAGAATGCTATCTCTTTAGGTCCTGCTCATTGTACACTATTGCTGGCAGTGACAAAGACTCTTTATCTGGTTGTGAAGTGAAACAACACTGCTCCTCCTGTCTCATATTGAAGGGAGTGAGTCCAGTGATGAGATTGCACTCTTATCACCAGTCTCACTCCTTTTATCATGAGATTAGGGTGTGACACAGGTTTTGGCCTATTTATTTTTCCCACAGTCCCTGGAAGGCCAATTTTGGATGAAATTCTTAGTTGAGGAGTGAAACTGATAGAGAATTGATTGAGCTATATCTCCACCAAATCTCAACCAATTTGGATGATTATTGGTGTGTCAGGAATGTGAAAAACTGTATGGGTTGAGGATCTGCACAATTTTCCACAGTTTTTTGCTTCCTGACACACCAATAATCATCCAAATCGGTTGAGATTTGGTGAAGATATAGCTCAATCAATTCTCTATCAGTTTCACTCCTCAACTAAGAATTTCATCCAAAACTTGACCTTCCAGGGACTGTGGGAAAGTAAATCAGCCAAAACCTGTGTCATGCCCTATGTGAGATAAAAAGGGGTAGTGTTGTCTAGTCTTCTTTAGGAAGAGGAGCAACTTATTGTAAGGATGTAGTGGTGCTACAGGTACTAGTAAGCCAACCAGCACCTGCAGAGCCAATACATTCTTACAAGAAGCAACTTTACTCCCATCAGGATGATGGGAGTTGAGCCCCTATGTAAGAGTATGGCAAAACTTCACACCAATTCTCCATGGAGATAGTGAGGCTAGAGAGTGAGATTATCACACCATAGGCCTACCATTTTCATGGAGGTGGTTCTGGGTATTAACTTACCAACACCTATAGGTTTAATTCACACTTAACTAACTAGAGAGCAGAGTGTTACAGAGCAAGCTTTCTGGAGTATGAGTGATGACACCAGGCTCACATGAAAGCACCTTTAAAGTTAGGCACCACTAACATCAGCAGTACTTTAATGTGAGCAAGCTTTAGTCACTTGTACTTCAAAGGTTTGCTCTATTGCCTTTTGCAGCCAGATGGCAGGGCACATGTGTAACTGAGTTCCCTGAAAGGGAACTCTCCTGCATGTAAGCAGCAGGACAGCTTGACACTATGCACAACAGTGTGCAGCCATGAAAGGTGCAACATGCAGCCATCAAAGGCACCATAGGCAACCAGGGCCTATAACCTAATGAGCAGCACATAGTGTGCATCAACCAGGGAGCTTATGACTCACTTATACTGTGACAAGTAGAAGTCAGTAGACTAAGGATTATGCATGCTACCAGGGGGTTTATATACACATGGGAGACCATGACCAGTCACTTCATGACTGTAACCTATTACCTGTAAGTAGGTATCCTTATAGATCCCATAAGGGGATCCCTTTGTTCTACTAGGGTGTAATTCTAGAGCCCAGACCAGACCTAGAGCCACCACTAACCAGAGCTCAGGTATACCAGCTAAGTTCTGGTTTAACAGTCACATCAGGTAAACCAAAAAATGCCTAATCAAGTCTTAATTGGCCTTAAAAAAATTTTAAGACCAATTTAAGACCAATTTTTCCTAAGATCGATTAAGCAAGGTTACCTCTTAATTAAGACATCATTCTCTTAATTTACCACTTAGCTGCCTTGAGCTGCCTTAATTTTTCACCAGCATCTTAGTTTTTTTGATATCAAGGTGACTATAAGGATTATAGTAAGCTTACAGTCAGATTTTAAGTCCACTAAGGTATGATTCAACAAGATATGGTAAGACCCATATAGTTTAATTCTAAGTAGCCCTTTAATGTCTGGTCTGGTCTGGTTTTTTTACATTTTGGCCCTGTGACTGTGACCACAACTGGTCATAACTCTTACTCCAGAGCCCCATGACCAAACTGAACCACACAGAACCAGTCAACATTGGTTTATGACTGGTTACTGACTGGTCATGACTGGTCTTTTTTCAAACTGCAAGCAACCAGTTGAAACTGGTCTTCACACTATTATTCACACTGTACTATGTACCATACATTATACACTAGTCTATGGAATGTTCTAATATATTGTTGATCCACCCATCATGTTTGCTAGTCATAGTTGTGTAACCAGTTGCAATTGTGCTGCTCATTGTGATGTGTTGCTAGTTGTGGCACACTGTTATGGTCACAGTGCTGGTTGTGGCCATGCTAGTTATTGTTGCTAGTTGTTGTCACAGTGCCAGTTGTCATCACAGTGCTGGTTGTCATTATGGTTCCAGTTGTTGTCATGGTGCTTGCCATCATTCCATTGCTAATTGTGGCTGTGCTGGTCATCACCACATTGCTGGTCACTGTTGTGGTGCCAATCATTGTCACAGTGCTCACAGTCATTGCATTACTGATTGTTGTGCAGCCCATTATGGTCATGGTGCTTGTGGCCATGCTGCTCACTGCTGTCATCCTACTGGTCATGGCCATGCTGATCCTTGTTGTGGTGCTAGTCCTTGTTGCAGTGCTGGTCCTTGTCACAGTGCTGGTTCTTGTCATATGCTGGTTCTTGTCACATGCTGGCTGTTGTCCTGCAGAGAAGAGAACCCCTCCACTCATGTTTGGGATGAGGGAGGGCATAGGGTAGTTGGTTGCCTAGAATAAGAGAACCCCCTTAGGGGGTGTTGCCTAGAACAAGAGAGGACTCCCTCCACTCACACTTGGAGCAAGGGAGGAGTTGTGGCCCAGACTGAGAGAAACCCCTCTGCTCATGCTTGAGGCAAAGGAGGGAGCCATTGTTGCCCAGACATGAGAAGTGCCCCCTCTGCTCACATTTGGGGTGAAGGAGGGGCAGGCAGCAAGGAATAAACCTTGCATTTCAGGTGAGTGAGAGGGGCAACTGTAAGGGCATGGGTGTGTGAGAAACTGATAATGCATCACACATTGGGAGTGACCAAACATGGCCAAATGTCCATGTGCAGCCTTATTCTCATGTCTCTCACCCCCCCAAGATTATAGAATAGAATTAATAGATTATCAATAAATTTTTTTTTTATATTGCTTAAGCATAGAACCAGTAGTCTGGTCATTAACCAGTTGAAACTGGTTTTTGTCAGTTACTGCAAAATTCCTAATATTGTGATAACTGTGACTGAACTGAATAAGACCATGTGTGACCACAACCAGTGATTGTAGTGTGACCAATTATGGTCTGGTCTGGTTGCTGGTTTTTTTCAGTCAACTCAACTGGACCTCAAAGGGCTAATTCTAAGCCAGCATGGTTAAACCAGATGCAATTTAAGTCCATCAAGATAAAATTTAAGCCCACTAAGTTGTGTAAATAAAGGCATTGTAAGTTGTTTGTTAAGAAACAGTAAGTCATTTCAAAAGGATGCTAAAACTAGCCTAGTACCTAGCACCAGAGTTGAATTAGATATGGGAGTGCCCACATAGACACATGATGAATACTATGGGTGGGGTGAGTTATAGTCTAGTGAGACAACAAAAAAAAATAATCCAAAATTACTTAAACCATCTCACTTTTACTGTCCACTGGCATGCAATTGTCCTTCCCACTTTTGTCTTCACTGGCCCCAACACCCTCACCAATATTGGCCTGATCATCATTAAGGTCAATTACCCCCTCTGCTACTAATTGGTCAATGTCATGTATGCCTGCCTTAGAGAACTCCTTTGCCTCTGCCATGATGTCCTTTATATTAGCATTGCTCATGAAATTGTTAATTGAGAAGAGGTATTTGGCTATTTAATCACCCCAACCCACATAATTAAATCCAACAATCCTTGTGGGAATCCCTGCTGCCATCAAGGTGAATCATTGCAGGTAGCTTAAGAGCCTTCTTATTTGCCTTAGCCTCACAAATCCTTTGGATTGTAATTGCACCATAAGCAACTAGTGCCATGTTTTGGACTAATTTTACTTTGCCTTTATTGTACCATCAACTGTCATGTAATGCCTGGTGTCACATGATGCATCCCCCCACTTCCTGTTATCCCCCTTCCTGTGCTGAGCATCAGCTGAAAGCACAGGGGGATGCATCCACTGCCAACACTCCCACACTTCTAAAACTCTCATGGAAGTTAGCTTACTTATCTACCAATATGCTTACTCATTCTTGGACTGACTCACATGGGTCTTGGGCCAGCAAGTGGTGACATGGCCAAGGCACCTTCTGTTGTGTTGCTTGATTAGAAGGGCCCTTGAGTCACAGAGGACCAAGGGGACTGCAGAGGAGTGAATAAGACTAGATTAGAAGAGTGAGATACTAAACTACTAACCTGCAGAGGAGTGAATAAGACTAAGGTAAAAGTGCACTCCTCTGC
This sequence comes from Russula sp. MG48, assembly GCA_003313725.1. Classification (NCBI taxonomy): domain Eukaryota; kingdom Fungi; phylum Basidiomycota; class Agaricomycetes; order Russulales; family Russulaceae; genus Russula; species Russula sp. MG48. The sequence goes on along the minus strand of QLOS01002374.1, from coordinate 1,014 downwards.
AGTAAATATCAACCTGACTAAGCTAATCTAACTAACCAAATAAGGAATTAGCCTCTGAAGCATTGTTCTGACACTTCAAAGAGCAATATACAATGCATTAGGCTCATCTAACATGTAAAGTAAATCTAGCACAATGAAAGTGAATGCAACACTCCCCCATGTCAGTACAAGGCTCCAGAGTTCAAATCTCATCCTAATCCAAGCATCTGTGCACATTTTCATACTTTAATCTGATCTAGAGCCTTTGTGAAGATGTCTGCAGCCATCTCATCTGTTGACACAAATGAGGGCTCAATCAGACCATCCTCAACAGCATCTCTAAGCCAAAATAGGTGAAGTGAGAGATGCTTCATCCTCCCATGATGCTCAGGGTTCTTGCTGGAGGCACTGGCCAACTGATTGTCCATTCTGAGCAAAGATGGCCCTGAAATCATCAGCAAAATGCGCAAAAAACTTAGTAGACTTAGTTACCTTATTTCTCTTAAAAGCCCACCAAGTAAGCTAAGTCACTTATTCTTCACTTAGTGAATTCATCAATAAGAGCACCCAGCAAAGTAAGCATAGTAAGACATAGACAAGACCACCAAGCAGAGTAAGTATCCAAGTAAATGCACCAAGCCAAGGCAAGTGCATGGTGCTGTCAAGTGAAACAAGTCTGAAAAGAGCATCCAACAGAGTAAGCATGGCAAGACATAAGATAAGAGCACCAAGCAAAGCCAAGCATCCAAGTAAATATAGCAAGTGTGCCAAGTAGTCCAAGTCAAGGGTGCCATCAAGTGAACCAAGTCCAAACTGGAGCCAAGACATGTTGTGCATGTCACCCTCACTCCATCAAAAGCCCCTGCTCTCCAGACATCAAGCCATTGCTTGCTGCTGTGCAACAGGGGCTTGCTCAGGGTGTGTGGGTGCACTCAGCACCATGCCACCTCCTCCCACAGCTGCATTGCTGCCATGGCCACGCCGCAGCGATGGTGCAGGTGCGGGCATGGTGACGCTGCCTGCGCGCGCGGCAGC
>QLOS01002369.1:0-11441 GCA_003313725.1 Russula sp. MG48 | reverse complement strand
AGCGAGTTCTTACTGCTCTCAGAGGGCTAGACCACGTCTGAGAGAGGAAGCAGGGATGAGGGTTTGAGACTTTAGTTGATTGCAAAACTAAGTCAAGCTTAGGGCTTGACTGGCGTAAACTAGAGCCCTTATATAGGCTTTACAGGGGGAGTCACGTGCTACTGCTACCTGAGTCACAACAGCGGTGCAGTACAGCCTAGATGTGACATAGGGTCACATCTGTGAGTCATCGTAAGGATCAGCCAGTAGCGTAAGTAGAGCGCACAGCAGAAGGCTGTGCCGTATCAGTATCAGTCACGAATAACGCGAGGCAGTATCGTATGAGCGCAGCCTGGTCACAGGCTGCGCTGCCAAGCCGGATCACATCAGTCATCACAGGAGTCATGGTAGGTAAAAATAGATAGTCCAGACCGTAGCAAGCGTACCAGGGATCGTAACAGTACGCCCCCTCTTAAGGGGGAATGGCTGCCACGGCATTCAGGCAGGAGGGGTGGCGCGTGCGCACCGGAGCGGGACGACTCGTCGGGGAGGAGAGACTTGCCGTGGGCGAGTGCGAGGAGTGATCCGCACTGGAAGTGCGGCTACAACGTCGGTCTGGTGGGTAGCTGGGCATCCGCGCAGGTAGTAGTCGAGGGGTGGCATGACGGGTCGCGCCAGTATCTGGTCCAGCTTTGGACCGATGCGCAACATGATGGCGGCCTCATAGAGGTGCAGCTCGATAAGTCTCAACTTGTCCCGCAGCTCATGGCTGCAGCGCACAAGGGCGGTGTCTTGCTCCAGCTGGGCAGCGGAGTAATCGTTGCGACTCACCGGCAGGCGGGTAAGGTGGGCGTATTCGACAGCAAGCTGATGGTGGAGGGCATGGATGCCGACGTGATACCTGTGGACGTCAGCTGTCAGCCCCGGGTCCCTGAGATCCTCAATCAGCTTGTCAATGTGGCGACGGTGAGGATGATTTCCATTGAGGGGCATGAGGTCCCAGTCGTCGATGGCGGGGAGGTGCTTGTCATCGTGGGGCTTGGCGTACAGTGGTTCAGCAAAGATGGGGGAGTTGGTCGTCAGTCGGCCTAGAATGATGGGCTCGTCGAAGTGTGGGAAGTGCGCGTAGTACGTTGCTGGGACGAGGCGGTTGTTATGATCGGGGACAAGGATAATGTTCCGGTCACCTGGGTTGTCGTCAAGTCTATGCCAGCGCAGGAAATAACCATCGTAGCCGATGGTGTTGGCGGGCTGGCTGTAGCCTGGTGCTGGGGCGCTGACAGTGACAATGGGGGCTCCTCCTCCTTGACTGAGGGCGGCGGCGGCGACGTTTGCGTAGCTGCGGATCGGCGCAGGGGTCATGTGGGCGGTCTGCTGGCCCATGCTGGTGGCGGTAACGGCGGTATTCCCATGGACTGCGCCCTGCTGCTGTGGTAGTTGCTGAGCATCTGCAACAGTTGTCGTTCTCGACGGGCTCCACGTGGCGTGGCCGTCCCTGATTCGTACGGGAGCGTTGCAAGTCCCGCAGAAGTTGTCTGAGCTAAGGGGGTGGTCGGCGTAGTCTGAGTGCAGGCTAGGGACTGGAGAACCTCTGCCAGAAGTAGGTCGGCCTGCTGCTCCAGGCTGAGGGCTGGCTGAGGAGTCGCGGAGGGGACTGGTGTCGCCGCCCGAGCTGCTGGTCTCGTCGCTGTCAACGACGGTGAGTATGCGGGCGGAGAAGGGGACCTGTATGGCGTGGGCGCCGCTGTCATCCTGAGGGCTGGTCGTCGTCACAGGGGTCGTACTGGTAGGGCTGCTGCTGCCTTTCTCTTGGAGCTGTTGGACTTGTTGTGGGCCATCGGTGGTCATGGAGAGCGCAGAGTAAGCTGGTGATGGAGATGGGGTGCGAAGAGAACGAAGTGGTGATGTTCCTGCTGAGCTGAGGGTGGTCCTTATAAGCATTTTTCAAACTGTGGTGGAGTTTTCTCGGTGATACTTGAGTACTAATTTTAGCGCGTGTTTCAGATTGCTGCATGGTTCCCATGTGTCTTCTGCTGTGGAGTATCCTTTCCATCTGATGCGGTACTGAGGGGTTTTCGCCTTTCCATATAGGTGGTGGTCTAGAATGGCCTCGACTTCGTACTCTGCTTCTCCGTTGATGACATCAGGAGGTGGTTCTTTGAAGTTTCGGCCGTGTTCGGGGGTCTCTACATATGGGGTCAATAAGCTGGTGTGGAAGACGTCGTGGACTTTTCTGAGTTTCCACTGCGGGGGTATTGCGACTTGGTATACTACCGGGGAGATGACGTTGGTGATCGTAAATGGGCCATATCGCCTGGCTGCGAGTTTGGCGCTTGGCTGCGTGACTTGGATGTTCTTTCCTTCTAGCCAGACCTTCTGTCCTTTCATGAATGGTCTATATTTAGACCCTCTTCTATTTGCGATCATGGTCTGGGCGTTAGTGATGGCCGTCTGTGCTGTGGCGCGGGCTTCTTTGATGCGATCAAGTCGCTCATTGATGGACGGTATTTTCTTGGATCTTGGAGGCTGATGGGTGCGCGGAACATGGCCTAGTAGGAGTTCGAATGGGGCTTTCTTAGTCGTGCTGCTGGGCCATGCGTTGTGAGTGTATTGGGCGATGGGTAGCAGGGAGGCCCAGTCGTTCTGTTGGTGGTTAACGTAGATGTGCAAATACTGCTCGAGCCACTGGTTCGTCCTTTCCAATTGGCCGTCTGTCTGGGGGTGATAGGCCGTACTAATATTCTGGGAGATCCCCAAGATCTTGCATAGCTCTCTAGGGAAGTGTGAGGCAAAGTGCGTCCTGTGATCGCTGATGATCTTTCGGGGAATGCCATGATGCGGAAAGACGTTCTTGGCGTAAAGCGCAGCTATCTCCGGTGTGGTGCTAGCCTCATTGCAGGGTATAAAGATAGCTGCCTTGGAGCAATCGTGATCTGTGACGGTGAGAATCGAGTCGAAGCCTTGTGACTTAGGGAGCTTAACAATGAGGTCTAGGGCCACCGTCTTGAACGGTAGGGCAGCGGCGTTCGTGGTGATAGGTACTATAGGTGGTGCTGGCTTGGTCGTGTTGGCTTTCGTGGCCTGGCAGGTGGCGCATCCTTTGACATAGGCGAGGACTGTTTGCTTCATGTTGGGCCACCAGTAGTTCTGCGCGATCATTAGGCATGTTTTGAGGATTCCCGGGTGGCCGGCGGTCTGTGAGTCGTGGTGAAGGGAAATTACTCCCCTCCTAAGGCTGTTGTCTGCCACGACAACCAGGCGACTGCTGTGCCACCAGGCTCCGCTGGGCCAGCGTCCCAGTGGGTAGGTCTTTGCCCACGTGCTAAGAGTGGTCTTGTGGTCCTTCTGTCTGCTGATGACATCATCTTCCATATCCACGGCCTCCGCGGCGTTAGTGAAAAGCTGGTCGGGGAGTGCGATGACTTCCTCGTTGTCAGAGCTGGCGTCGTTGAAGTCTGGTCGTCGTGACAGGGCGTCGGCCCAGTTGCTTGCACTGGGGCGGTGGACTAGGGTGACGTCATAGTCTCCGAGGGTCAGTATGTAGCGCGCTATGCACCTGTTAATCTTCTGGGGTGAACGGTAATACTGGAGGTTCTTGTGGTCTGTGACGACCACTACTTGGTGTTGCGCACCCATAAGGAGATGGCGCCAGTGTTCCAGGCCTCGCACGATAGCGAGGAACTCTCGGTCCCATATGGGATAGTTGCGTTCTGCGGCAGTGAAGGTTTTCGAATCGTAGCCCACTGGGCGTCATCTGCCCTGGGCATCACATTGATACAGGATGGCTCCTGTCGCGTTCTGAGAGGCATCGACCTCTAGCTCATAGGGTCATGCAGGACTGGGTTGCCAGAGGACTGGATCGCTGGTGACAATGTTGATCAGTTTGTCCACCGCTTGTGTGCACTCATCTGTCCAGATGAACGGTACCCCCTTTTTGAGCAGGTTAGTGAGGGGTCTGGCGATCTCCGCAAATCCCGGGATGAATGGTCTTTGGTAGCCGAGTACTCCCAGCGTAGATCGTAGCTCTTTGACGCTTTTGAGGGTTCTGGGCCACTCCTTTATTCCTGTGAGTTTGCTGGATTCTATGCGAAGTGATTCGCCATCAATGATCAATCCGAGGTATTCGACGCGTCTCTGTTCGAAGAGGCACTTCTGTGGTTTGAGGAAGAATGACTCCGCCTCGAAGAGGTCCAGGAGTTCATGCACGATGTGTCGATGTAGTTCGAGGTCGAGCGGTGTGGCGATGAGGATGTCGTCCATGTAGATGAAGACCATCCTTGGGTACTTCAGTTTCAGGGGTCGTAGGAGTCGGTCCATGACCCTTTGGAAGGTGCTTGGCGCGTTACACTGGCTGAATAGCATTACCTTGGGTTCGAAGAGCCCCTGCGGCATCTTAAATGCCACTTTCCATTGGTCTCCCTCTTTGATGCGGACGTTGTGATATCCCCAATGGATGTTGAACTTGGTGAACAGGGCACGGCCTTTGAGGTTCCTGGTGAGTACCGAAATGTCTGGGAGTGGATAAACGTCTCGGACGGTCCAGTTGTTCAGCATGCGGTAGTCCTGTACTGGTCTTAGCGAGCCATCCTTCTTTTTGATGAAGAAGAAAGGTGCTGCGTAAGGCGACTTTGACAGCTGGATGTAGCCCTTTTCTAGATGTTCTTGGATCCACTTGTCTGCTGCGAGCATTTCTTGTGGGTTAAGGGGGTAGACCTTGCAGTCCAGGGTTGTTGGCGCGTCTGGTTTCAGGGTAATAGCGTGATCGTCTTCCCTTGCTGGTGGAAATCGTTGGGCCTCTTCTTCGGAGAATACGCACCAATGTCGCTGGTATTCTGGCGGTACATCTTGTGCCGTTGGCGCCGTGCACTGTTGGTGGGCCTTAATCGCCCACTCCTGCGCTATGTTGGTGCGATTGATTCTGAGGATGAGTGTATCCCCGTCCTCCCACTGTTGCGTCCTCAACGTGGCCCCTAGTAACTGTGCATACCTCATTAGGTTCTTTGGGGGATCTGGGGCCCTTCTGCTGGTGATTTTGGCGGTAAAAGGTTCACCACCAATCTGTCCTTTGGTCCAGTCGATCTGCGGGTTGAAATGCTGCAGCCATGGGAAGCCCAATATGATGTGGTCCCTTCCTAGGTTGGCAATGTAGAAGTGCTGCACGCTTTCGTCCTTGTTTCTTGATATAAGCAGGTCGCAGTAGCTTACTACTCGACCGCTATGGTTCTCGGTGCCATCTACGTTGTAGAGCAGTCGTGGCTCCTTCAACTTGCGGGGAACCAGGCACAATCGTCGCGCCGTTTTCTGGTCTATGAAATTGTCCGTTGCCCCACTGTCTACGAGGGCTTTTTCCTTGGCCTTCCCATTCGTGCTCGAAAAGAGAATATCAACATTAACGCTATTTCAATGAGACACGTACATGGTACATATGTGCGAAGCTCGGTCCCAGGCCGATAGATCGAGCTTCTTTAAAAATCCAAGTCCTCAGTAAGTATGGTGTCATAGATGCCTCTTCGCTCTTCCGTGGTCATAGAGCGTATCTGGGTGACAACATCGCTGGTTGCCGTTTGGGAGCTGGTCTGGCTTGCGCTATCGCTAGGCGTGAGCTCTTCTTTTTGTATTTCCGTGACTCGTGATGCGTGCGATGGTCTTGCGGCTTGCTTTTTGCGACACTTGTTTGCTGTGTGCCCTACTGCCTTGCAGTAGAAGCACTTATTTTCCTTTCGAAGTTGTTGGCGCTCTTCATCAGTGAGGGGTCCTCCCATTTGAGGTGGTGCGCTCGTCTGCGCCGCGTCTACGTCCATGGGTGCGTAGCTGTCGTTTCTCGGCTTCGTGGCTGGTTTGTTCTGTGCTTTGAAGAAGGTAGGATGCGGGATGAAGCGTCCTCGTTGTGGCGCTGGTCCCAGTTCTGCGTCTATCTGGCCTCGCCTGAGTACCTCCTTTTTGGCGGCTTCTTGCCAGTCCTCGATGGTCGTAGGGATGGTTTCGCGGTTCATGACGCTGAGGGTGATTCCTCAACGGAGTCCCCTTTTGAACTTTTCTAGGGTCCCTTGGTCGCCCATTGTCCAGTTTGAGTTGCATACGTAGTGGTTAAATGACGCGATGTAGCCATTGATGTCGTTGCCTTGCATCTGGAGAGCCATGAGTTTGTTGTAGGCGTTCTGGGCCTTAGCCGTGTCCGTGAAGCGGCTGTTGAAGTCCGCTTCGAAACTGTTCCACAGGGCTTCGTCAGTCTCTGCGATCCTATTGACCACGCGGGTGGTCTTTTCTATGAGACTGGCAGATTGTGCGTCTCCCCAGTCATCGACGAGAGGTCCTCTGATGAATGATAGGGTGAGTGCTACCCTGGCGTATGGATTGGTCATGTTTTCGTCAGCGCGGTTCAGGATCCTGTAGAGCCTGAATTCCCTGAGGAAGGCCTCGCTTTTGGCGCGGTCCCCTTCGAACGTTGTGGGCTCCTTGCCTTTGAGTCGTCCATTGGTTTGTGCTGCCACTGCTGCGGGTGCTGGCGTGGCCATTACTGGTGGATTGGGTGGCTGGAGTATTGGTGGTGGTGCTGTTGGCTGTGTCGCTGCGTGTGCGATCTGGAGTAGGTGCGGGGTTGCGCCCATTTCTGGTTGAAGTGGATTGTTTCCTTGTAGCGTTGCTACGTCTTGGAGTCCCGTGCTGAGGAACTCTTCTATCGGTGTGATGACCTGTTGGTTTGGTCCTGGTGTAGGCCCTTCCCCTTCGTCTGCGCTTTGGAAGGCGGACGCGTTAGCACTGGGAGGATCTACCTCGATTGCTTCTGGTGACTCTGGCCTAAGAGAACTGTGGCCTAGTCCTGTTTCGTTGACGTTTTCTCGGTCGAGGAGTCCTGCGAGACTGGTGACGTAACTTCCTTGATTGTGGTCGAGGATATACCAGTCGTCGTTGATGTATTCAATAGGTCTTTCAACGACTCCTACCGCAGTGTAGAGACGGATGTGGTAACACCAATGGGTGTTTTGCTGGTTGCGTCGCCAATAGGCTTCGCCTTTGATGTGGCCTGGGAGGTCGTCCTGGGTTCTGACAGGGACTCTGGTGAGTGCGTCCGCACAGATATCAGCTCTGATGATCTCCAGGGTTACGCCTTCTTTTTACAAGGGGAAACCTGCTGCCTCGAAGTAGGCGTTAACAATATGTTCAAGTTCTAACGCGAATGCGTGGATTTCTAGGAGGATGCGGTCCAGGAGTACGTGGACGTTACTGTACTCCCCTACGCACGTGTACTGGCAAACGCATGCGTGGGTTTCAACGTCGTTTTGTGCTCGGACGAGTTGTCTTTCTGTCCAGGCAAGGGCTTCTGCTAGTTGATTAGGGTCAACTTCTGCTGGTGTGCGGAACCTATGAGTTCTGTGTTGTCTCTCCAGAGCGTTGGATGAGAAGTAAGAGGGCGAGTGCTGCTTCGAGGGCTACAAACTCGTCTTGCCACTCTTTGTATACTTGGTCGAAGACTATTACTTCAATCTGGAGGGACCTATGGAGTTCCGTGGGGCTTGTCACACACGTGACAGGGCAAATGAGTTTGTGTTGGTCTGCTGCTTGGTCGATCTGTTGACCCCAGCTGTCGAGGACGAATTTGCGTTCGTAGAGGTGTCCTAGGCGACGGAGATATTCGTCGTATGTGTTGAGTTCCAGTGTTGCTGCGAAGTGTGCAGGCTTCCTTGCTATACCAGGTATAGTCTTTTACTGTGTGCCATGGTATGGGCAGTATTGGCTTCTGCAGAAGTATGCGTGTAAGCCCGCGTGTCTTTCTTGACGAGTTTCGTGTTTCGCTGCTCCTGGGACGAATTCTACTGCGTCGGCGGAGGCTAGTATCCGGAACGTGTGGATCGTGGGTGGTCTAGGGTAATCTTCTTTCAGGTGAGTTCTGATGTGGTGGCGCACCATCCACAACGGTGAAGGAAGCTTGACTTATGTTATGGCTCGACGGGCCAGTAGCACGACTTGTGCGATGTGAGACTGTGTGTGAGACGCGTCACGTGAGTATGATGCGAGAGCACGTGCCTATGCGTGAGTGGCTGAGTGCGAGTTGCTTGAGCACGAAGGTAACATGATCCTTCCCACGTGACCGCGGGGATGACGAGTGACTTAGAGTAAACGCGAAGTAGATAGGCATCTAGATAAGGGTGATATCTAGGGATGCGATCCAGAGCTGAGTCTTGCAGCGACTCAGAGAGGCATGTGAGACGAAGCGAGTTCTTACTGCTCTCAGAGGGCTAGACCACGTCTGAGAGAGGAAGCAGGGATGAGGGTTTGAGACTTTAGTCGATTGCAAAACTAAGTCAAGCTTAGGGCTTGACTGGCGTAAACTAGAGCCCTTATATAGGCTTTACAGGGGGAGTCACGTGCTACTGCTACCTGAGTCACAACAGCGGTGCAGTACAGCCTAGATGTGACGTAGGGTCACATCTGTGAGTCATCGTAAGGATCAGCCAGTAGCGTAAGTAGAGCGCACAGCAGAAGGCTGTGCCGTATCAGTATCAGTCACGAATAACGCGAGGCAGTATCGTATAAGCGCAGCCTGGTCACAGGCTGCGCTAGTGTGTGAAAGTCCGGTCCGGTTGCGTTTTTTTGACCAAAATGCGGCAACCGCAACCGCAACCGGTTGCGGTCCTATCTCATTTTGGTGCAACCGCAACCAAACCGCTTGTAACCGGTCTCTAATGGTTGCGTTGCCCGGAAAGACCGGTCTCAGACCGGTTTCAACATGTTTTTTTTTTTTTTGAACAGTAAAGCAAATATATTTATAAACTATTTAATGAACAAATTAAGGACAGTCTATCTACGAGAGTAACAGTGGGACCGGTGGCGGTCTCGTGCTGGGTGCGTTCGTGGCAGTGAAACACGAGCGATGGTCTCGCGCCGGGTGCGTTCGCGGCGGTATAACGTGGGTGGCGGTCGCGATGCTGCATGTGCTGTGCTGCCGCTGCTTCTCCAGCTGCTCCTGATGCTGGTGCTGATGCTGCCGCCGGTGCCGCCGCCATGCTGGTGCTGCCAGATGTTGCTCCGGTTGCTGCACTTGCTGCTGCTCCTGCTGCCGCCGTTGGTGCAGCCGCCGATGCAGCCGCCAGTGCAGCCGCCGATGCAGCCGCCAGTGCAGCCGCCGATTCCGCCGCTGGTGCAGCCGCCAATGCTGTCGGTCCTGGTCCTGGCGCCGCCGCCATGCTGCTGCTGCCAGCTGGTGCTACCGCTGCCGCGCCTGCTGCCGCTGTTGCCGCTGCCGCCACTGCTGCTGTCCTAAGTAGTCCTAAAGGGAGAGAAGAAGGTGCAGTTAGTTCTTATATTTTTAAGTCAGTGATGACGCACCTGGTTTTTTAACCTACCTATAACCTAGCCCCTAATTGCACATCCAGGGGCTACTAGAGAGTAGGAGCCCATCAGTTGATGGGCTGCGGCAGCCTGATGTCTGATCTGATGCGGAGAGGCAGAGGAAGAGGGAAGACGACTGGACGGACGGTGATTAACGGCATTTGAAACTCCGCTTAAAAATCGCAAAGAAGAAAAATGAAAAAAATAGAGGGCAAAAAACAATAAAAAAACATATTAGAAGTGCACAGAGTAGGGACTGGTTGCAACTGGTTGCAACCAGTCTTTTGCCGGTCCATGAGAATTGACCAAAGTTGTGCAACCAGCAACCGGACTGGTCCCAAAGTCACGCAACCGCAACCGCAAAAAGACTGGACCGGGGTCTGGTTCCGGTCCGGTTCCGGTCTTTTTGCGGTCCATAGGACCGGACTTGAATACACTAGGCTGCGCTGCCAAGCCGGATCACATCAGTCATCACAGGAGTCATGGTAGGTAAAAATAGATAGTCCGGACCGTAGCAAGCATACCAGGGATCGTAACACAACTTCACTGAACTTGGGGATCCAGCGCTGATAGAAGAGGCAGAATCCTATAAATGCATGGACATCCCGGACATTCCTTGGAGTGGGCCACGTCAGGATCGCTTTGACCTTGATGGGGTCCATCCTAAGGCGATCCTTTTCCAGGATGACGCCCAGGTATTCCACCACTGTGGCTTCGAACAGGCATTTCTCTGGGCGCAGGTAGAGGTCATGCATAAGGAGTATCTCTAGTACCTGGGCTGTTACGCTCGAGCTCTGAGCGTATCGATGTCGGTCTGTTCGCTGAGTCTATGGAGCTGACTCAGACACTGCTAGTCCCTCGTAACTAGGGACACAGGCAGTGGCAGTCCCCTTATGCGCACAGCCCTAAGTCAAGGGTTCAATGCAGGGGAATCAAAGTCAGGCAATCGGCCTGAGGATCTGAGGGTTCACAAGATGAGAGGGGAATACGATAGCCACCGAGGGCCAGAGCGTAGCTCGGTATTGGTACAAGAGAACAAGCCTAGAGATACTACTACAGTCTAGGCTACCTTATATAGTCAGGGATTGCGCGAACGGGCTTCCTATCGAGTCACGTGAGTCAAGTCGCTACTGGAGTCATGGGTTCGAGACGGTCAAGGGGTCATGTACAGGATAAGGGTGAAAAAGCGTAACATGGGCGGTGATGCGGCGGTGAAGGGGGTAGTCCAGGGGGGTGTGCATGAGGATGTCATCCATGTACACTGTAACATAGCCTCCGTCGATGAGCTCCTTGAAAATCTGATTCATCATGGTCTGGAAGGTCACTGGGGAGTTGGTGAGGCTGAAGAACATGACCATTGGTTCGAATAGGCCTAAGTTTGTCTTGAAGGCTGCCTTCCATTGGTCCCCTTCACGTATGCGAATGTTGTTATAGCCCCATCTGATGTCCATCTTCGTAAACAGTGCATGCCCCCTTACCCGGTCAATTAGTTCTGGGATCAGCGGCAGTGGGTAGCGATTGCGAATGGTGACGGCATTGAGCTTTCGATAGTTGATGACCAGGCATAGGTCTCCATTCTTTTTCTTGACGTAGAAGACTGGGAATCCATACCTGGAGTCTGAGGGGCGGATCAAGCCGAGGCCCTCATTCTCCTTGACGAATTCTCGTTGCATGGCCTGTTCCCTGGGATTGAGCGGGTAGATTTTGCAGTCCATGGTGTCTGGGGCATCAGGCTTGAGGTCAATGGCATGGTCCCAGGGTCGTGATTCTGGGAAGCGCTGCGCTGCTTGTTCACTGAAGACCTTCCTGAAGCAGTGGTAGTGAGCTGGTACGATCTGGTCCCATGTCCTCTTTTCTTTTGGCTGCGCCTCCTCAGCGATGCGTTGGGAGACGGTGGTCTTGCAGAGACGCATGATGAGTTTGTCTCCTGGTTCTAGGAGGGGTTGGAACGAGGGGATGTCAACCTGTAGTCCTGCGACCCGTACTGGAGGTGTGGGTTGGAGTAGTGATGCTTCTGGTGTGCGGAGGGCAATATCTTGGTCAATGGTGCCCTTTGTCCAGTCGATGCAGGGGTTGACTGATGCGAGCCATGGGTAGCCCAGTATGAGGTCGTCCCCTCCCAGTTCTGCAAT
>QLOS01002368.1:0-11404 GCA_003313725.1 Russula sp. MG48 | reverse complement strand
GAGACCCTGCCGTGATTGACGGCACCAAACGCTGTTGACCTACAGCACGCCCAGTTCCCGTTCGCTGTCAACACTTCAAACGACCACGGCTGCACCTAGCGCCTGCGCACGCTTCCTGGAAGAACGCCGTACCTCCCCACGCTCCTCCATCACCGTCAACCGAACCGCCTTGCCGCAGTCCGTCGTCATCCGCAGCAAAAGAAGAACAGACGCACGGACGAGCTCCCAGCGCCCAAAAGCCCAGTTCAGAATCCACCACGACCGCCCGCGGTCCTTCAAGTCCTCGGCGAGGGCGGAGCTGCTAGTGCTGGGTGCATACGCGAAACGGATAAAGGACTTCATGCGGTAAACGCTTTCTTTTGGGAGCTGCAGGAGCGCAGCGGCCAGCGTGGGCTCGTCCAGCGGTGGTGGTTGGGGTGGCACGGAGGACGTGCTATCATTACTACGTGAAGGGTTGCGGTGCCCACCCACTGGCAGGGTGGTGCGCCACAGGAGCGAGGGTGACGACGGTCTCCAACAACTTCCGTCACGATCAACGATGCTGCCGTCACATTTGACGGTGGCGGCGGGAGGTGGGTCGTTGGCTGCAGGGGTTAAGATGGAGCACAGAAGAGCTTCGGCCTCTATTTTCAAGAGTCGACTGTCCCCCGTCCCATCCACGTTCAAGTTATATTTGGTGTATTATCGACAATCACCTAGCAATAACAATGGGAACCAATTGACTTTCCCTTGGGACGATGTAGATCCCTGTGTTGCTCAGTCCAATCCCTGCTCTGGGAATGTATGCTATATTGGTAGATTGAAGGATCGGCTCCAAAAACGCACGGAAAGAGAAACAATCACGGGTACCAGTCTAGCCGCAGGTATCATGCCTACCACCCGTGGATTGGCCGAGGGTATGAAGGACACGAGCAGGGATGAGGAAAAGATCAGAAGATATACCTGCAATAAGTCCAACCTTCCCCAGCATGGTGGAAAGCCAACCTGTCCAGCTGGAGCTTGCGCCATACGTCTTTCAGCTCACTACACACCATTCCGGACACGTATGGTCGACGTTTGGGACCGCAAAGTCGATGATCGTCAGACGCCACCACCCTTTTCGCAACACGTTCCGTGGCTCAAAGTCCTGGTGATTCCGACTCACCCCGAAGTAATGGAGAAGGTACAGTTCCCCAAAGAGGACAAGTCTCACATAAAAGTCAGCAGAACTCTTCGAATTGAAGCAAATCACACCTCTCTACGATCTCCGGCGATGTGAACTCCATCCCGAGAACGGACGAGGATGGTCCTTCGTTAGAGAGAACGAGTGCTTGTCCGCCATGCCACACATATTCTCCCACCAGTTGGATGAGGCGGTAAAGCTTATTGTATGCCTCTCTCTCGTTCCTGAGCCTTCAAGCCTGGCTGTCTCTCTCTTGGACACCTTGGCAACCTTGACGATGACGTGTGATCTGCTCGACGCGTACAGAGGACCAACCTACACCAAGTCGAGGGTTGAGGAATACAAAAGGACGCTTCTTCTCGCCATCTTGGGATTGGGGCACGCCAGCGGGCGAGAAGCCCATCGGGAGGCCGTTGAAGCATTGAATGACCATGTCTCCCGGAGTCTAGTGAGACCTGTCAGGGTCATGAGGGAAAGAAAAGGATGATTTTCCGACCTTTGCTAGTTGGCCCGAGTAACTTTGACACTCTCCAACTTGACTGGTCGTCGCAAGCCTATTGATGCGCCCGAGTCCTTCAGCGTCGTATTGTGTTCCTAAAATTGATGATGCGTCCCCAGAAAGGACAGGAAGGCCAAATTTCTGCCTCAGAGTCTCGTCGCTGACATTCAAGGCTTCTGTGAGCAACATGTAGACCAGCATGCTCCAGATCGGAGGTCGTGGTCGTGCGGCAGGTTCCTGTGGACAATCAGGTCTAAGGCAGAAGTCCATGATTGGTGAGCAATAGAAGGTAGACCTTCCTGATGAGCACGGGATATAGATAATGATGTACTTGAGTCCGCTGAAAAGGACTGCCCAACGAACCGGGGGCTGAACGTCGCTCGAATGGTAGGAAAGCTAGAGGCAGAGATGAATCAGATTGTAGACTACTGGCAGAGGCAGCCACACGAACCTTGGCCAGTATGGCCTGATAACCGCGGTATGCAGTTGGTGACAGCTCGGGGTATGGGATGGTCCCTGATCCGTGTTCCCTGATCTTGTTCATGAGTTCCTCAACAAACGCGTCAAACACCCTCGGTAATTTGTCCTCCCACAAGATTTTAATTCCGCCGTCAAGTTTGCAGACGTGGTCAGTGACCACTACGCTGCGATCCGTGTGCTCTTGGTGCGTGAACTCCGGGATTTTCCCCGTGAGCGCGTAATGAACATCTTCAACCAAATGGGACAGATATCCGGCGATGACTCCGGCATCGCCTTCGTAATTGACGCGGAAATTGCGGCGTGCGCCGTTCGCCCGTAAAATGCCCAAAACCAAGTCGGATTTCAAGCGGCAGCGGTAAATGAATGGGTCCATGACAGGTGTTCCCCCTGCTTGGATGGCATAGTGCTCCTCGAGAATACGATTCAAGTCTTCATGCATCTTAACTGGCAAGTCCTCGACTAGATGCACATGAGACGGAAGTCTGCCGGACTCCCACTCCACGGGACTAAAGGTTGAGGTCACGGTAAGTTACTAGAACAGTATCCGCCTATATTGTCGACCTGCAGCAGAGAGATGCAAGTGTCCTGTCCATTAGGAAATAAACGGTCATTCCAGGTACGGATTGGAATGGCAGATATCTGGCCAAGAACGTGAAAGTTGTCGCAGAAGGAGAAGGAGAGGAGAATAATCGAATGACACAGTCTTGGGAGTTCTGTCATCATAGACAAAGGAACTGAGGGGAGGCTGGGGCTCGCGGCGCGTAATGCGGGCCTGGCCGTCACGTGTCTCCAGCGGTGTGTCTCGTGACGTCCTCGGATCGTCGAAGTCCAACATGTCGACACGAGCAAGGGCGGAGGAAAGGGAGAGGTACTAGGAGGGAGGGGACGTCGAACGTAACAACGAAAAGGAAAAGGAAGGCTCCCCATGCGCGAGTTTGATCTTCGCTCGGGGAACATAAATCCAGGTATTGTCGAAGACGTAGGAAGTCTGTACGTCCTAGTGGCCTCATGAGGGTGTCTGCGGTGTTGTCAGTCGATCGGACGCGTGCGATAGTAATTTCACGTTCTTGCAGGTCAAAAAATGGGAAAACCTGAGATGCCCCCAACGTGCTAGTGGACATTGTGCTCACATGACTGTGCGTCGGAAGTGACCGTGAGAATTATCCGAGTCGTTATCCGCCAGGCTCTGCCAGTCATCAGCAAAAGTGCAAAAAGATTGTTAGGCATGATCAGGCCTGATCATGTCTATCATGTCCATCATGCCCGATCCCACTGTGGACCACATGATCTAGCTTGGGAATGTTAGGATCGATGTCACCAATTTATGATTATTGCCCTTGAAACAATAAAAGCTTATAAGGGTTATTGGACTGTATTTCAGATATTCCCAATCATTTTCATCTTAACATTGTAATTTGGATTTTAATTCAATCGTATGTTGTTTATTATTTATTTTGATGTTTCTTAGTTTCTCAAATAATTAACACTAGTGCTGACTAACTGAGGGGGACAATTGACGGGTGCAGGATTTGAACTCTCAACTCGCATGTGACTTGCATGTGATGACTTGGACAACTTTGCCATTGCACCAGGGGCACTCATGCAATATTTGCCAAATGTCCTGTCTAAACACAATCATGAAGGGGTACTGTATACCCAGCACCAGGAGAATTAAACCTTTGTGGTCTCAGCACACCTGGGGATATGGCCAACTCTGCTGATGCAGTGGTGATGGTGGTGCCAGTGCTGGTTGTATGGTTGCAAGCATGATGTGTGAATGGAATCACAAGAAGGATTGGTGTGCACCCAGCTCAGGGTGGCAATCCATGAGTTGTTGAAGGAGTGCAGCTTCGGGTTTGGAAGGTAGTACCAGGTACCAGCCAAAGCTACAGCAAGATGCCTGCTGTAGCATGCAAGATGGCGTGCCAGTGATTTCAAAGATTAAGAGCTGAGAAGAATAGTCACTCAATATATTCTCCATGAACATGATTGCCTATGTTACAAGCGAGACCTTTATGATCAGCCATGATCATATTGGCCTTTGCCCAAACATGGCAGTAGATAATGTCGGTGGCATGATCTGGCCCGATCCAACATGATCATGTCCAACATGGACTAAATTTATGGCGGAGTCTATACGGAGTCTACACTTTTGCTGATGGTCCTCATGGGTCACCGTCGGAGTCGACTATCGCGAGTAGCGTTCTCGTACCTCATGCTTATCCTGGCTCCCAGAAATAGAAACTCGTTTTTTCGTTTGACAATTTCTCCCATGAGATGTTAAATCTGGTGCAAAACTAACAATTCTCTTCTCGCCCTGTCAGCGATAGCGCCTAGCCTAAGCTGTCCTTTTCTCCTTTCAACGCCAGCACACATAATCAGTGAGTAGTAATGAGACAGCATAAAGACGAGGGGACTTGTGGGCAGAACTCATGCACCGCAGCCCTGGGACGAAGAGATATCCATACTTCACCCGAGACCGAGGGCGCTTTCAGCTAGACACAGGGATTTGTGCTCGTCAAAATTGTTCCCACTGGCACCAACTGGAGCAATTTCGTACGCACCTCCCTCACCTTTTTGTTTTGTTTTGTTTCACTTATTTCTTTCATTTCTTCCCGGAATGCTTCCAATGGCCCTACCCCTTTCTCCCCCACTACCACTCACAGCTTCCCTCAATATCGTGCCCCCTACGCCACCTCAGTCTTCAGGGCCTACCAACCACACTAGCAGTAAGACGTGTGTATGCCAGTGGCCGCACTGCCTCCAAGTTCTTATGCTGGGAAATAGGGGCTGTTTTCTGTTTCCTTCTGCTCACTACCTCTGCGCCCAGACGAGCCCCAAGGGATATTCGTCACTCCTGCCTCCCTTTGAGCTTGCCACGGATAACCACGACCAGGATAGGCGATGGCAGGGCGACAAGCGTGACGCGGGGCCAGCGTAATCCCCCCGTCCCTTCGACTCAGGGACACCACCCTGACAAGGATAACGCTAATCACCACCATCTCCACACACGGCGACCACGAACCAAAGAACATGCCAATCACGTCTACCCCTGCTATTGCCACCATGGCCACGACCACCCCAACTACGGGCATCGCAGTCACCGTGACCAAATTGGCAGCGATGAGTACGGCCACAGCCGCCGCCATCACGGTATTTCTCTTGGGAGGGATATAAAACGCGCGACGTATTGGCCACAGGCCTGGTTAGGTACGTAGCAGCCTCTTGATAGAAGGGTACATATCCGGACCACTCCATACGTTGATAGGCATGGCAATGAATATCATATTCCTTGTAGCATGGAGCGCACTGCATGCGCACCTCGCTCCTGCGTTGGGGGCACTCTTCCTGGGCTGGTGATGAGTGGAATTTACATCTTCGCGGGGATGGGCTGAGGCGAACGAACACTTCACAGTTGGACACATTACTAACGGTGAGTAGCTTCGCCATTTGTCCATCTTTCATCTATCTGAACCCCAACTAGATAACAATCTACACCTGTCAAGATAAGCGTGACGACGGGCAGGCAGGCATAAAATCGACGGCGATTCTATTCGGTGAACACGTGAAGACAATTTGAGTCGTTTCTACTGGGTTTCTGGTAGCATGTCTGACGCCGGTTGACAGTATATTAGACGGCCAAGGCGTGCCGTTCTTTTCCCTTACTGTCGGGGGTGCAACCTCCTATCTCATTATGCAGCTTCGAAATCTAGACATTGATGACACGAAAAGCTGTTTTACTGCGGTACGTAGCCCACCTTCACTTCTTTCGGCTACATTTGCTGATTTTGGGATAGTTGGCTACACTCTGGGTGGAATTGTTTGGGGCGGCCTATTTGTAGACGATTTATCTGAGAACTGTCGTGTAAAATGAGTATCATGGTACATGCACTGGGTCATGAGGAAGTGAGGAACCCTAAGCTTACCTGGATATCTACATGTGCGTGATACTGTGATAGCAACCGGATGGTTCATAACTGAAGCCAGAGTTGACGTGGAGGAATCATCAGCTCTGAAAACTCAGGTGCCGGTTGTGGGGAACTCAGAAGGAAAAAGACAGCCGTAGTAGAGGATGTAGACGGAAGAGTCACTCATTTATGACGTCGTTCTCAGCAATGCTAAATCAAATGACAGTGTTTTCTCGAATGGGTAGAGGGATGAAGGCGAGAGTATCGAGGAGGACCAAGTTTTAAAGGCCGTCGATCACGAAGCTCCATCTTACGCCCGTGCGCGCCCATCGTGGATGCCGCAATCGAAACCGCAGCACCAAACTCAGATTCAGATATCGCAGTTTGTGCGAGCTCCGAAGCCTCCGATGTCCACTTCCTGCTGTGGCCGATCTACATGCAACGTGTTTGGGCATCCTATACGCTCTCCCTGCAAACTTCAAATGGACCACCGCTGTTATCGGGCGCCTTCGCCAGCTTCCCATACCGCGCCACTTCCCCACGCTCATCCATCACCGTCGTTGTCTGCAAAGAAAGAAGTGGGAAGAGGGCGCGAACACATCCACGTCACGCCATGCACGAGCTCCTAAACGCCCGAATGCCCAGTTCATTCAGAATCCACCATGTCCCCCTTGATGGAACGGCGGGGCTTGAGCTGGGGGCACGGACGCCGGCGCGAAACAGATACAAAAAAATCCTTTCACGCATGGGTATTACATTTTTTTTTGGGAGATGGCGGAAGGGGGAGGGGTGCTCATCGAGCGGCAGCGGTATGGTAGACTACGCGGGGTCAAGGCAAGGATGAGGGATGATGAAAGTGCATGGTTTGCACGTGCACTACGTGGAGGGTTGCAGTGCCAAGGTGGTGCGCCACAGGAGCAAGGACGACGGTCTCCAACTTCGGTCACGATCAACGGTGCTGCCGCAATGTTTGACGGTGGCGGCGGGAGGTGGATCGTTGGCTGCAGGGGTTAATATGGGACACGGAAGAGAGCCTCGGCCCTGTTTCAAGGGTCGACTGTCCCCCCTCCCGTGCGGCGGATCTTGGGCGTGGCCCAGGCTGTGAGTTCGTTTGACGTGTTGGGTTGAGTATGCTCCCGGACGTCGTCAGGAGCACACTCAGGGATGTGTACCCATTTATTTTGTTCGGGGTTCGCGCGTCAGACGACGTAAGAGAGGGAGGAACGAATGATGAGGACGTCGGTATGGCCCTTGCATGCGCACTGTCACGCTCGTGCCTTTGTGCCCTGAAAAGTTCACCGCGTCGATGACGGTGACGACCGCGTCCAGAGTGGGCACATGCGAGGTTTCGCGGTAGAGCTCGCAGATTTGGAATGCGAGGGTGGCAGAAAATGCGGATCTGCTGTGGGCGAGGCTTGTGAATGGTGGATGGGCGTGCTGTGTATTGGGAGAGGGAGTGTCCTACGAAAGACTTTATGATAGATCCGGTCGGAGTGGGGCTTTTCTGCGTGGGGATAGATCAGCGCGGTCTTCATTCGGCTAACAGATGCACAGCACCTAGCCGCGAGTATGTCTCCCCAGGCTTCTGCCCGCCACTCGTTGGGTCCTTTCGTTTTTAACTGCTATGGTCTTGTCCCCTGCGGGTCTTTGCATTGGTTGTGCACATGTTGCGAGTGAGCTACTAGGATACGGTCTGTCGTAGTGTAGGTGCTAAATTAGGTACAATTGCGTGCGTGCTGGATCGGCACCTTTTTAGAGGGAGAGGGGCATGCCGCTTGCACGTTGTCCTTGGGATACTTGGGGTCTTGGGCTTGAAAGCTGTGGGGTTTGGCACCTGTGCCTTGGCACTCAGGCGTCTAGTCTCGGATATAGCCGATGTAGCGCCGACGGGCAGTGCCCATCTCAGACGCCATATGTCGTCCGGGTCGCGCGGATCGTGGATATCACTCATAACAAAGGGTGACGTCTCTGGAATCAAATAATTCACTTCCACGGTCTCTCTTCCCCGGTTGGGCGTAGTGCAAGGATGAGCCGCTGGGTGGGCGCGTTCCCCCAGTGCGTTGCGGTTTGTTGTAGGTTGATCGGGTCCAGGCCTCTAATCATTTGGTCTACTGCGGTATATCTACATAGGCATGACGACTAGTATGCCGAATGGGCCGAGAGGCGGAGCGAGGTATGTGGTCGTATAGTACGAGGCGCACGAGGGGCGGACCAAAGCAGGTTACTCCAATTCTTCTTGGTCCGGCATTGTCCGACTGGCAGTTCCCGGCAGGGGATGTTTTTTTTTTAAATCAGCTGGGCGGATTACTGTCATTGCATCAGGCTACTTTTGTTAGTGGGATGTACATTCTAGATTCACTCTCCAGGTCCGGGCCAATACATGGCGCCTCTAGTCCAAACACATACTTACGATACCGTACGTCTAACGTCCGTACGTCTAACGTCTGTACGTCTAACGTCCGTACATCTAACGTCCGTACGTCTATCGTCCGTACATCTAACGTCCGTACATCTAACATCCGTACGTCTAACGCCCGTACGTCTAACGTCCGTACGTCTAACGTCCGAGGCGGCCAATGCCGGGGCGCCGATTGTCCGGTGCGTGTGACGGAGTGGTAATTACTACGTCGACATGATCATGAGTCAGGACAGCAGCAGAGCCTTCTATGGTGAAGATAAGTACGAGGGTTCATAATGGCTCCAGAAACATTCAGGACCATCCAAGGAAGCGCCCGAATTCTCAGGAATATAAGAAGAGACGAAGGATCGCAGACTCGGAGTCAAGATAGTAGTCAATCCTTGGATCACAATCATGGCGAGCATTTCGCCTCCTCGAGACATAAAGAAAATACCAGTCGTCGCTGTTGTCGTTGACTCTAGCCTCACACTCGCTTCGGAGTGGGATTGCATAGTTCGCGACTATTTCCCCCATCTACTTGCATGCCTCCCCGAAGGGAACCCCTCGTGTCCCGTATTTCTATGTCCGCTACGCAGTTTTCGAATATACTCTCACTCTGATTATCCAGGAACTCCGTTTAGGATTTGTCGCGTATGGACCCCGCGGAGATCGCGTCCCCGTCTTCTTCAAACGCTTCTTCGCTGTGGGCGCACATAATGAACTAAAGGAAAACCCTGTCATTCCCTTCACGGGTCACACTAGCATAGGAGGTCCTTCGGGGATGGCTGCTCTCGACGGTTACGCCGCTGCAATCGAGGTAAACATTTACTTCGTGCGCTCTATCTGTACCCACCACGAACTCATCCTCACTAGATGTTTGACAAACTCCAGACTAGCCTCGACCAGAAGCATAAGGAGTTTTGTTATCACTTATGGCACTTTGCAGCCGGAAGACCTGACGATGCTGATCACGCATATTTGAATTCATCGTCGACTCTTTACAGCATCACATGGGAGACCCTCCCCGCTGAATTAAAGAAGGTGAGTGCAGTGCACAGTCACGACCATGCAAAGTCTTACGGACATATTCTTCACTGACAGCGTGACATCAACTGTTCGATGATACTCGTCCGTTCCTCTCCCAAACTCTCCAAGCTATTTTCTGCAGTGGGCCCCATCCGATCGACATCACATCACCTCTTCTCACCTTATAGCATTCAACAGGTCTCAGATGCGCCCATTACACCATGGTTCCCCATCTGCCCGCATCACACGATTCATTTATCGGGCTTCGTTTTGTCACCTAGGCTAGGAGGTAATGCCCCAGTGCGTTCTTCTCTGTGAGTGTAAACAGCTTACTGTCCTTGTTCAGCTATGGTGCCACCCACGCTCCCCGACAAGCGTCGTCAAGAGAGTCCCGCTGAGCAGCCTGCACGAAGCCCAAGACTTGAAAACCAACCATGGCAGACCATAGTACTTGCACCAGTCCCCAAGCCCTGCTTTCCAATTCTTCCGACTGATGCCTTCCCACTACTATCATCATCAGCGGAGGTACTCAAGTCCTCTTCACCAAAACATCCTACTAGTACCCGTGAACTGCAATCCTCGAGCGGCGCGGGCACCACTATGGCAGGGGAGTCTGTTGAAAAGGCGGATGATGGGTGCTCGGTGACACTCGAGTCGTGGTGTATGGACAACCCATCGCATGCGAGGGTACTAGCAACCGACCAAACCGGGGATTTGTACGCACGTTCCCCCGTCGAACCTTTGCCAATTGAAGTCTTACATCCCTGTAGACGGGCATCAACGGGGCCAATTGTTTTTCCACCTGAGCTTTCTGGGCTTCCAATGCCAATAAGCGAGATTCCGGAGTGGATCAAGCAAATTCAGCCCAGCAAACCTCCAATGGTACAATTCCGGGCCACGTCCGGTTCGTGCCAAAGTGTTGAGCCTATCGCGACGACACACGTCTTCCCACTACACCCTCAACTCGACATTCGCTCCCCTGCAGGCCAGAATACCATTCAGAAACCGAATCAGCAACCCCACACCGATCCACAGCCACGGCCAGCTCCACCTCAACCACCTCCACAACGCAGAAAGCGTAAGAGGGCCGAAAGCGGCGAGCCATCTACACCTACGGTACCACGTCGTCTTCGTCGTTCACACGAAGCCTGTGCTCGCTGCAGGAGCAAGAAGATAAAGGTGGGTATTGGTCATAATGTAATTCCCCTCTTAGCTCTCGTTTTGACCTTTCTTTTATCTATAAAGTGCGACTCTAAATATCCACGATGTACCGCTTGTGAAACTGCCGGAATTCCTTGTCATCAAGAGGACAGACATCGTCAGAGCCTCACTCTTCGAGGCCACACCGAGTATCTCGAATACAAGCTCGCCCAATGCGATGCCCTTCTCAAACACCACATCCCAGGGTTTGATACGGAAAACTTGGACGAGATCCTCGTCCGTGAAGGGGTCGAAGTAGATCTCAATGCTCCCCTTACAATTTCTGCCTCGTTCCAATTCGCCGCAGGTACCAGTGGGCTTTTCCTCTCATGGGTCCTTGTCTTGTTCATCAATTTGTCCCGTCCTTAGGTGACGACATTCACCCCAAAGGATCTGACCATGTCCCTTCAGGGCCACCCATTCTTCTTCCTGGTTATGCTCCTATACCGCCATATTATCCTGACTCAGGTAGTGTTCCTTGTGCCCCCTCCCTGCACATGCAACCCCCGAGCGGGCCCATCGAGACGCAGCAGCTTACTGAGGTCTCGCCTGATCCGTTCTCCCAGTTCTACCCCGAAGGCCCCCAGACGCAGGCGCGCAGCACAGGCACAATACTATCCTTTGCTACTACCGCTACCGCTGTTGCCGCCGGCGACAGCGCAAATCCCGGTGGGAACGGGAATGGCGGGAACGATTATACTCAACTCCTAGCTGCGCTGGCGACACAGCAG
>QLOS01002353.1:0-10120 GCA_003313725.1 Russula sp. MG48 | reverse complement strand
ATAATGCGGGTAATACTGGAGCGAGGCGCGGATGTGGACGTGCAGGATACCAACCACTCAACTCCGCTGCATGAGGCATCATCCCAATCGAACGTCAAGGCCCCGGAGTTGCTGCTCAAATATGGTGCAAATGTTCACACGCGGAACAGTCAAGGCAAGACACCACTACACCTCGCGTCCAGGGGTGGATATTGCAGCACAATGCAAGTATTACTGGAGCGAGGCGCGGATGTGGACGTGCAGGATACCAAGCACTCGACTCCGCTGCACGAGGCATCATCCCAATCGAACGTCAAGGCCCCGGAGTTGCTACTCAAATATGGTGCAAATGTTCACATGCGGAACAGTCAAGGCGAGACGCCACTACACCTCGCGTCCAGGCGCGGATTTTGCAGCATAATGCGGGTAATACTGGAGCGAGGCGCGGATGTGGACGTGCAGGATACCAAGCACTCGACTCCGCTTCATGAGGCGTTATCTCAATCGAAGGTCGAGGCCGCGGAGTTGCTGCTTGAATATGGTGCAAATCCTCATATGCGGAACAGTCAAAACGAGACACCACTGCACCTCGCGTCCAAGGGCGGATATCACAACATAATGCGGGTGTTACTGGAGCGAGGCGTGGATGTGGATGTGCAGGATACCAAGCACTCGACTCCGCTGCATGAGGCATCATCCCAATGGAAGGTCGAGGCCCCGGTGTTGCTGCTCGATTATGGCGCAAATGTTCACATGCGGAACAGTCAAGGCAAGACACCACTACACCTCGCCTCCAGGGGCGGATATTGCAGTGTAATGCGGGTATTACTGGAGCGAGGCGCGGATGTAGACGTACAGGACACCTTTCGCTGGACTCCACTGCATGACGCATCATTCAAATCGAAGGTCGAGGCCACGCAGCTACTGCTTGAATTTGGCGCGAATGTCAACGTACGGGACAAGCGCAGAAAGACGCCGCTCAAGCTTGCGTCGAAAATAGGCGATCAGGAGATCATGCGGTTGTTGTCTGGTCATATAGACAGTAAACGAGGGAGTAGTATATATAGGTCTTTTTTACGAGTACTTAGGAGATAGCCCCCGCGCGTTTGTGTCTTTTTTTGCAGTACTACGTTACAAATTACACGTATATCCTGGTCTGCCGCCGCGCTGAAATTATAGGCTGGTATCTGTTACAAGACATGTTTCCCCGCCCAGGACCCCCCTGATCTGATCAGGGGTGGTGAGATGAAGATGAGAGCGGAGGAAGCCCTGGCGACAACCCTAGAAATGCCCTCCGAACATCACTTGCAAAACTCGGAAGTGTTGCCACTCCCAACGCCCACTACTCAACCTCAAGCCCTCGCAAGAGCCTAGCGACATTGGTCCTTTGGTCTCGAAACGATGAGGAGGCGTTGAGTACAAGTTGACGTCTTGGACGACAGGAGGACCTCAGCGACTACCCTAGGGTGTCACTACGGAAGGGCGACCCGAACCCCCAGGAAGGCCCGCTATCAGGGCTCTCTACTGTACATCGGATGGACGTTGGACGCTCGATTCGACTGGAGGGGGGGCGGCGCCGGGAAACTGAGGTCGCTAAAGTGAGACGACCCACGTTCAAGTACCCTCCTTCCCCCTGAGGTAGGGGACCAGTCGTGGGGCTGGGAGGCAGATGGCCAGCCTAGAAACTTGAAAGTCATTCACGACTCCCTTACCCACCTGGACCGGCGGGGCCCCAACTAGAAAGCAAGCCCCCCCCGTGTGGACGACGGTCTGGATGAATGAATGAACGTCACGGTTCGTTGACTTTGGGCCCGCGCGGGCATTCAGAAGACGCGTTCAAAACTCGGCCTACAAGCTACTTGGACGTGTAGTTATTCGCTGGCTGGGGTAATACGGCAGGACGCGCGGCACCAAATAAGCCAAGGGTTCTGGTGATAAAACGTGGCCACTGCACAACTTTGAACGTACGGCGAAGGAAACAAAAGTCGTGTCAATTGTAGCCTGAGGCCGCTCGCTAAGTATGCCCACTTCTCAAATCAAGTCACCTCACCTCACCCGAATGACCATGAGGAGCCCGAACGTCAAACTTCTATGCGGGCACCGCAGCAGACCAGCGAGCTGTGGGGCGTCGCGTGGTTTGACTTAGTGCTCTGCCCGAAGTTTTAACACGTGACGTGGTCACCTGATCAATATGAGGAATGAGAAAGGGAAAAGCGCCCAAAGAGCGCCTATTTTTAGCAGACGCCCCTGTATGCGATGACTCGCAAGGAAGAAATAAATAAACACAAGGCAAAACAAGAGAGCATTAAGAAAATGGTACGTCTATGTATGCATACATGCGTGAGTGTTACAGTAAACTTGTGCACACTGGCAGTTGAGCGCAGGTCCACTCAAAATTAATTGTCGTATCATCACCATCGCGGTTTTTCCTTAGCACTCCGCACAACGCACATGCGTGTAAGCCGCAGCGGCGGTCGCTCGAAATCAACGTGTACGGGTACCCAACCATCGCTGGCTTTGGTGACCGCCACGGGCCATCCACCCCGAGCATGCGCGGAATTTCCGGACCCGTGAAGTCAAACATCTGGGATGCCAATCAGCGCATCGGGCGATGACGAGCATACAGCAACCGAAGATTTTCCGACGCCGTCTTTGCCAGGACTTGAACAGACGATAATGATTGTGCTTATTGCGGCGGCTTCTGCGTCTGGAAACAAGTGTGTCGGTGTGCAGCAGTCATAGATACAAAAAAAGATCCTGTATAACCCACATGCTAATTAACGAGATCCATCATCTTATAGTAGTGTTTACTAGTACATGTAGGGATTAGTACTTTGGATTACTTCTCTCGATATTGTCTCCACCGATGTGTATGTGTTGCCACTCTGCCCTCCTCACATTGCCATCCCTCATACACTGAGCTATCCAAAGGGAACCCTCTTCACTACGTCTGCTTCTCGATGGCCACCATCGTTGCATCCCTCATTATCTTCCAAGGCCTCAACACCAGTAACCCAGTGAACACCCTGTCCCTCATCGTAGGCTTTATCACCATCTTCATCAGCATGTACCTCAAGCTCTTGTGGCTTGTGGAGTCTGTGCGAGGAGGACGGGGAGGATGACGAACCAGAGGCAGCGACGGAGTGGACGCAGCTGCACGCGGAGAAGCGGCGCTCGCGCAGTCATACAGGCTCACCTACGGGGACGCCATGTGACTCGCGGCGGTCATAGTACCGCCACCGCCAAGGGCCTTTGTCTGCATCCGGGTATGTACAGGCTGCGACAATGACGCTGCTCCACTGCCAGGCCTTCCGGATGGCGTACTCGAAAGTCCGAGGGCGAGGCAAATGATAATAAGTGCTGGTGCGATCCCCTGCGCGGGGTGCTGGATAGCGAATAGGATAACGAGGAAGTGCACACCCCACGAGGAGAGAGGTATCGGTTGCGCCCAGTGATGGGGCTGGTCGGAAACACGTTTGTGCACAACGGAAGAGTGAAGCCTGCTAGACCCAATGGTACAAGGGAACGAAGGGCCATTGGCGAAGTTGGGTTGATACGTATCAGTAAGTGAAGAGCTTGAGTGATGCACGCTGCGACACAACGTGGTTAGCGAGGGTCCATCGGTACAAGGTACAAGTTACTATTACTTACCTAGCCCGGAAACCAAGATGGGAAAGGGAAAGATGATGATCCAGTAATTCCTGGACCACGCGAGCGTGCTGATCTGGGTGACGGTAAGCATGGACGGCACCGTCATCGTGCATGTGGGGCTGGCGCTAGCATTCGCGCCTGGAGACCGATGGTGGGTCTGAGAGTTTAATGAAGACGGGATGCTCGGGTGTGGGTGGGATGTGGCAAGCGCTGCCCGTGAGGTGTAGGTCGCGGCTGCTGCGATATCGATCGTGCGGCGCTTGCGACACGGCACGTAGAGTGTCGGCGTTGGTGACAAACGCACCACGTCGGGCTCTGAGTCAGCGTGAGGCACAGATGTACATGGGTTGGAGGATGATGGCACGATGGGGCGGAGGTGATGGAGACTGGTAGAGTTGGAGCGCAACGAGGAGGTTGACGTACACCAGAATGAGCGCCAGGCCTGCACAAGGAGGCTGACGGCGGTGCGCTGGGCGCGTTATCGCCGTTGGGCTTGACGGCCCACTTGAAGAGGATGCGGTCGCACCAGCTTGGGACGTGCTGCTTGCTGCTCGAGTCGTACATGACCCTGTCGTTGTCGTTTTCCACTGTCCCGTCGCCGTCGCCAGCGAAAGATCAGCTCAAGCGCACGAGCAATCTGAGCGAAGAAGCACTCGGAAGAATGCCATCAGGGGCTTTGTAGGTGGATGGAGCTAATGCCCACTAAGCAGCGTTGAGTTGACTTGGAAAAAAAAAGGTCAACTGGCGTGCTCAAGTACATGACATAAATGTGACATGTGATGGGCGCGTTGAACGTTTTTTCCTCCAAGAATTCACTCACAATCGCCACGTTGCGACACTCGCCCTTCACGCATGAACTCACATTCTGTTTTAGCTTTGTTTTGAGGGTCTTTGAAATGTACCTGGGGTACACCAGCCCCATCATTGTCATGATGGTGGCACTTGACACAAGCACCGTCCCATCGGTAGGTCGGTTTTTTTCTCTCTCGGGTTTCGCCTCTCACACTCTACCTTTGCCCTCCCAAACAACTACGGCAACTCCAATGGCTACCTACCTACCTCCCCCGTTGTTTGTGGTACTTTCACCCCTCGTGTCCAGTGCTGCCACCCCCATGCGTGAACTCACAGAGCTGACGCCCCACAAGCACAAAGTGCCGGCACCAGTGGGTGCAGATCTGGATGCGGAACATCCTCAATACGGTGTGCCTCCGTACATTCTGTTCCATATGAGTTGATGTACCAGCCCAGGCCTACAGTGCTGTGCGTGCCGCCGGCACCATCACCGCTGCCACAGCCATGCCAGCACCATCGCACACCCCCTCGTCCTGTTCATGCCCTGCCCCACGCACGCTGCGGAAGTGAACAGGATGTCTGCACCGTGGGTGACTCAGCTCTCACATATGACTTGTCATCTCAACATGAGGTTCTGTCGGGTCCAGTGTACATGTTTTTATCATTCAACAGCACGGCACTGACAGTTTCTTGCCAGAGCAGTGGTTCCCTATATATACCTTTTGTCAATTCTGGCTTGCTGTGTCGTGTCACTTATTCACCCTTTTTCATCATCGTAGTTGGCTGTAAGGCTGTTGGCCAATTACTGCATATTACATCACAGATTAGTACTCTCAATACATATGATGGTTGGGTTCACGGATGAGATTAATGTGTGATTAATCCCTGATTACGCGCGATTGATGCCCGATTATCACTAAATTATCACTAAATTATGGGGGGGTAAGTTAATCTGTATAATCTCGGCTAAATTAATCAAATCATCTCCGGATTAATCCAGATTAACAAAGTAAGTTTTTCCCGATGAAGATGTAATAACTCTGGCGTGCGTTTCGTGGCTCGACGGAAGAGCAACCGGACGCCTGATCTCAAGGAATCGATACGATTGCAAGGCCTACCACTCGTTCCGCGGTGGGGGTGAGAGGACAAGCACCAGCAAGTCGATGGCGAGACTCGGCACTCGATCAAACTGACGAGACCAATATAGCGTGCTATGCCAACAGAACACAGCAGCACATGAGATGGGTGTGGTTTGTTGCAGGGGGCGTGTCCTGCAAATTAGACCCGCACCTGCCCGATGCTACCAGGTGGAGGTCGTGCCTTATTACTTGAGACGAATTGGTACCTTCTGATAAACACTGTTAGGTTCATGTTGGCAACAGTGACAGTATAACTAGACAAAACAATTCTACAACTTGAGCTTGAGGGCTCAAAAAAAACATGTTACGTCACGGTTAGATAAATCAAAGGGGAAGAGTTCCCGGGAACGTCTATTCGATAAGCCGGGCTGACGAACGGTTCCTCGCTGCCTGGGTGTTTCTATGGCGTTTTCGGCGTCTGGGCAAGGAAAAGATGGGAAAGGGGGCTGATCACCATCCGAGTGAACTAAGCTGTCTCCAGGTCATATCTGACCTTGTCTTCTGACTTCTCATGCACAAGCCTGGGGTTCGATGTTCCTGGATCGAACCTCAATTGTACGGGGTCTTCCGGAATGATAACTGGTGCCTCAGAAGTCGACCCAGCACTGTTTGACTCGGTGGCGGCCGCAAAGTGGACCGAGCTATGGACATTGCCTGCTCTATACTGCGCATTGGAGATGGGTCTCCCCGGCGAGCGGTGGGGCAGCTCAGACGTCCTTTAAAAAGAAACAAATCGATACTTGAGGAACAACTCTGGGGTCATTGTAGGGACCAGCTGGACATACATATACTCGGTGATGGATCCGTGTTGGCATAGAGATCGATACATGCGACCTGCGCCGAGGGACCTACGGGCAAGTCAGTACTATTGACTGCAAGGCATGGAGACTAAAGACGAACAAAATTGCGACTGCAAGGAGAGTACAAGAATCCTTAAGCTAGGTGGCCTTTCGATGAGCTTTTGAAATCGCTTACCCGCTGAGTGAATGAACAGCTGGCATGATAACTGTATCAGCCGCTGATGGATTAAAACAATAGAATGATGAATCATACTGCATTCCAAACGTCTATTAGGGAAGAGAGAACATTCAGCTTAATTCTTGTACGTGTGAATTCCAGACGCACCATTCAGATTGAGAGCTAGGAAGACCTGAAAAAATTTAACACAGTATTATCAAGAGATAGGAATACACCCACTACAGCTGGCACCTCCGCAATACTCGCCAGGGCTATCCAGATGATGCACTTGAAGGACATCAGCAACCGGTGGAAGAGAAAAGGGAGGGTATCACCTGTTGGTAAAGGAGATACCATATACCAGTTGAACTCCTGTGCGCGTACCGCAAGAGTCCAATTAACATGGCCATGAGGAGCACTATGTCGACCACTAGAGCAACGACAGCACCAGACAGGAAATTGTGGAAGCCCAAGGCGGTGCACGTGTCCTGATTTGGGTTATAGAACATCTTCAACTTTTATTATGTGCACGTGAGTCCAGAAACTCTTAAGGGAGGGAGGAGTCGCGCAAAAATGGCGTACCGTGGTCAAACCTTCGCAGACACAAGCATGGGAATGAGAACATGGGGTACACAGTTCGCGATACAAAACGTACTGTGTAACCAGGCTGCAGGGCCAGCTAACCATACGCCAACAGAAAGAAATGAGACGATTCGTTGGCGATTCCATATTGCGATTCTGGAAGAAAAATGACATGAAGACGGTAAAATGGTAAGAGTCGCAGAGATGACTTGCACGCGGAGAACGATGATAAGAGAGGCGAATACCCAACTGGTGTACAAAAACACCTGCGGAGGTTAAAATCGCATTCAACAGGGGTACACATATAGGTGATTGAGCAAGACACGCTCACACTGTTTGCGATCATATATGGTTGCTACACGGTGCAAGTTAACACATTGAACCTTCCTTAAACCTAGGAACGTGCAACTCTCACCTGACAGGAAACCTCGAAACCGTTCTCACCAACAAGGAATAGGATGCATGTAGCTAGAGCAGAATAGCGGGTTCCAAAGTATACCTACTTCGATTTGGGCTGGGGTGATAACCCATGGTCACGATGACTTACCCATATTGTCCATCTGTAGGGTTGCTTTCCTCTTAGGACGTCCAGCTCAAACCCCACAGTAAACACGGTTTCCCAACTGACGTTGTTAGTTCATATCGATGTGCGCTTTCCTGAGTACGAGAGTGAGCGCACATGTAGATACCAGCAATGGCATGATCGAGCTTGATCATAGTGACTATATGATCGTCAAGACGATATCAGGTAAATACGATGACCAGGAAACGCACGATAGTCTTTAAAGAGGACGGAGGGATCATTCCAGTTTACCATCTTAGTGATGGCCTACGTCGATAGAGAGTGGTTAATTGCACTCATGCAAAGGCCGGGGCCTACACAATATATAGGTCAGCTCGAGGCCCTATAGAAGCAGTGCACAGACATGATTCGACTGACGGCGCGAATCTACAAAGAAGTACGGCTGACTTCTTGATTGATGTTCTAAGTGGGATGTTGTGATGAGGGCGATGGTAAAGCACCGGTCTACCGGTCTTGAAGCTTCAGGATCAACTTGTCGTAAATAGCCATCTGGCGGTGTGGCCAAGGGTTGGATCGTCCGACAGCCTAGGCTTGCTTATTCACGTTTTTCCGCGCCCTTCGTTTATTGAGAACCCAATAAAAGGGTACTGTGATGGGACTGCAGATACCGGGCCTGTTTCTTACAATGCCAGGGACCCACGGTAAGCAGTTCCATCACATGCCGCGTTTCCTGAGAGTGTCGTGGCCACTAGCATCAAGAAGACATGGAGAAAGGGGGGCGAGAAGCGAGACAAGAAGGTTTGATGGTGATGGTGACGGCCCACGGTGATGGTGATGGAGGGAGGTTTAACTTCAATCGAAGTAAAGAGCAAGTTTTATTGCTTAGCCAGCGGCAAGGCAGCCAGCCGTACAAGGATCGTCACCCGGGCCGTGACTGTGAATGTACGGTACCGACAGTGAGGTCACCGTGCTACTCTCCGCGGCCGCAATAAATGGACGCGCCACCGTCGGACCGGAGGTTATTGAGTAACCGGCTCGCTCATCGCAGTATCCGTCCGAGTCCGTCTACTCCATCCACCCGCGCCTCCTAAGTATCAGGCCCAGTCTCCAACTGCAGCGCTCCCCATGTGAGTAGTGAAGAAGAACGGATTGGACGTCGTCGACACGCTGCAGCGCGTGGTTGCCCTCTTCCCCTGCCGTTTCGAGCGCTTCGTGCACAACAGCGGGGCGATGGCGTCGGTCGGCATCTGTGCATGTACCATCATCAACATCTTCATCAATACGGTACGTATTGTGATAAGATAGGCGATCGTTGCGCGGGGAACCGTCTACTTAATAAGCGGCCATCGGACATGCCGCTCTCCGTCCACCGGCCCCGAGGGCGTCGTAGGTATCAGTGCATGACTTCTATCGGACTCTGCGCTGCGCTGGTGCTTTCCCCCAACCCCGTCGCTGATGGAACATCGTGGAGCCTCTTTTCGCAGAGTTTGGTGGTCGGGTGCCCACGCAGTAGCCACATGCACACGTCCACACATGTTCCTCGTCCTGAATACG
The DNA here is from genome assembly GCA_003313725.1 of Russula sp. MG48. Taxonomy (NCBI): domain Eukaryota; kingdom Fungi; phylum Basidiomycota; class Agaricomycetes; order Russulales; family Russulaceae; genus Russula; species Russula sp. MG48. The sequence continues at coordinate 943 of QLOS01002353.1, read as the reverse complement.
TTTCCGCGCTGCGCGCGCTCGTGCAAATAATGTAATTTCCAGTAGCAGCGCGGGGAGCATACAGGCAGGATTCAGATAGACACTAATACTGACAGGCCCACCGGATGTGCGTCTCGTCTGCATACTTATCGATGGGTTGCAACAGGTTGAGCGAAGGAAGCGTTCAAACGAGGGTATATTCTCACCCGCACATTGGTGTCCATAATTCCACTCGTGATGACATGTAAACTGATTTGATGCGACGAACGCGCATCTTTCGACTCCGGAAGTAATACCAGAGAGCAGTTGCGGACATGGGAAATTGCAGAGGAATCCCAATAGCTCCCGCATAACATCCGGTGAGGCAGCTTTCACGCCACGATGTTCGAGTGTATGTTATGCCCATCTTTTATATGCATGTCTACATAACTTTTATCCCGCCCTCAATAATTAGACATTTCCAACGTTATCGGTGAACGCGCAAGCGACTGCATCGGGAAAAACTTACTTTGTTAATCTGGATTAATCCGGAGATAATTTGATTAATTTAGCCGAGATTATTCAGATTAACTTACCCCCCCATAATTTAGAGATAATTTAACAATAATCTGGTGTTAATGGCACGTTAAGAGAGATAATTTGGTGATAATCAGGTATCAATCACGCGTTAATCAGGGATTGGCCACTCGTTAATCAGGTATTAATCACACGTTAATCAGGGATTAATCACACAATAATCTCGTCCGCGATCCCAACTATTACATGTACTAGAAAGGCCACCTCTGGTGGCGGAAACCTTGCTGCAGAAAGTGACGTGGGTCGAGAACGACAGTACACCGAACAACTGTGTTGGCGGAGACCTTGCTGTATTGCCCTATCGCGAAGCTGAGGACGCTCAACCTCAACGATCCACCTTTCACGTGATTTCGATGACAAGCTATTCACGCAATCAAATATCAGTCAT